>OVBB01000994.1:0-16598 GCA_900406415.1 Isatis lusitanica
TTCGAGGAACTGTTTGAATATTTTTTTCAATTGCAAAACTGACCTTCGCAAGCGTGGATGTGTTTGCTTTACTTATTTTTATATTTTCTATATATTCTACTGATATATTTAGTTATCTTAATAGTTCAAACAAAATATTTTAGTTATTTTATCTTTTCATGCATTATTTTATGTATGTAAGTTTGTCTTCATTAATATAATATTCTAAAATACGTTTTTATTTTTACATTTTTTTCTAGTCGAAGCTTATTTTTTTCTATTATTTTTTAGTTTTTGGTTTGAGTTTTATATTATCATGATTTTTATCTGGTTTTAGTATACTTCAATATTTCTCTTTTTGTGAACTATTTTTATATTGTAATATAAGTTAAGTAGATGATATTTTAGTTTTATGAAAATTATTTAAGTTTTCGTAAATAGTTTCTTTTTTTAGTGGGATAATAGTTTTTTGTGTAGACCTTAATTTTGACATTTTTTTTTGGTCTTTTACCGTCCATTTAGCAGACATATTTTTTTTTCTAGTTCTTAAAATATTTATTCTAAATTATTTGATCCCTGTAATATGTGAACAATAAATCTTATAGTTTTTTTTTCGAAATTGAAAGGTAAAATGGTTGATAGTTACTATGTGAGTACATGTTTATTTTGGGTTTGTAAACCAATCCTTTCGAAGATGAAGGTGTTTCGAATCCCATTTTGTTTCAAGCCGGATTAGAGATGGATGGTCCGAGATCACTCTCTTGCGGCGATGAGGAAGTTTATCTCCTTTTTGTCCGTCCGAGTGTCCGGCGACCCGAACTGTTGTTCACCCATTTTCACCATTTTCTTTGCTTAATTGTTTTCCACGTTATCACTTATCGTAAATTTTATATATGTTTCATCATAATGTAATGTCTAGATTTTTTTGTTTTAAATTTTCACTATTAATAATATAATTTTCCTTATAAAATTAGTGTCATATACGATTTCATAAAATTTATTATATGAATAATAATTCATTTGAGAATTTTGGGCTTTTGTGTCTTATATTAGAGAGTTGCATGATTTTCAATTATGATTTTTTTTTTTTAACTATGAACTGAACTTCTTTTAAAAGTAACACATCAAATTTATATTAGAGAAATACCCTCAAATAGCATACTTTCATGTTTTTGTCACCAAAATAGTACACTAGAGTCAAAATGACATAAATAGCACATTTTAATCATTTTTAAATGTATCACACTAATGAATTTGAGTTCACTAATCATTAATTAGGGTTTAGATTTTATGGTTTAGGGTTTAAGATTACAAGATTGAAAAGAAATGAATGAAAAATAAGGATATAATAGTTTTTTTGTTTTTAGTAAATGTTATTTAGGTCATTTTCACTTTATTATGTTATTTTGGTGACAAAAACATGAAAGTGTGCCATTTTTGAGAATTGTCCAATTTATTATGCTGATGTGAACACTCTCAATAAAATAGAAAAATTCATAACTATATAATAGATTCGCTTTATATCTATCAATTTCTTCCATTGAGTGTTTCAATACAACTACCTAATCCACAGGACAATCTATTGTAGGTCGTTTTTCATTTTTATTAAACATATATTAAATTTGGTACAATATATAGTTTGAAAGAAATATATGCCCTCATATACATATTTTTTTAAAGAAAGTTTTGTTTTAACTAAAGCTCAATTTAACTATCCTGCTCATTAAGCTATCTTCTATATCATTTGCCACTAAAACAACAAACATTTGTTATGTCAAAGACTTATATATACTCCGCTTCAAAACCTTGTTTACCTCAGTTTCATATAATTTTTTTCCCTCCAATACACGAACATGAATATCTTAATTGATTTTCGTTGAAACTCGTTTTTAACAAAATAGTTTTAATCACTTTCCAATAAGTTTTTCGATAGTGATATTTATTAGAATGACTGATTCTTAGAAATGATGTAATTGTCGTCGTGAACAAGGAGGGACCCACTAAAAGAAGTGGGTATCACTTTTTTTTTCATCTCATTGATAGTAACATAAATCCTAAAAATTATCATAAAAAATTAACAGATCAAATAGAGTTCGAGAGTTTTAGGGAAAGCCAAAGCCTTAACAATTAAGAGAACAAGCCTGCAGAAAAAACTCCTCCGGTGCCAAAAGAACATACAAACCAAAGCTTAAAACAAAAATTAAAAGCTGAAATTCAATACAGCAACCACTATTTACAAAGATTTGAAAAAGACTTAAAATCAAAGGAAAGTGCATAAGTGATCAGTAGATGCGGATCTGCAAAGCTCACATGTCAAAGCCGAACGGAACCAGAAGAACCGAAGCCAAAGGAAGCCTTGAAAAAGGAAACCCAAAAGTGATCAGCAGAAATTCAGAAACACAAATGAGTATCTAAACTCTTACCCACCTTATTTTCAACATAAAAAAAAAATCTAAATAACGGACTTTGCATCCCACAAGAGGTTAATTTTATAAGAGCTAGAAGACCACATGAGAAGACTACTTAGTCAACTAAACTAAAGGCAGCGGGAAGAAAAGGGTTAAGGATACAACAATCAAATGGTGATGCCAATTGAATAAACTCCCAGCCAGGCAAACGACATGCACACACAAACTAGAAAGAACCAAGATCAAAATCAGCATTTTTGGTAAAAACTGTCTACTGGACTTCTAAAAACTTGCGTTAAGTCTTACTCTCACGTTTATAATAATTATATTTTTAAGTTGGTTAATACTTAATACTATGAAACCAATACACATCAGGACCCAAAAAACAAGGAAAAAAAAAACTGAAACCCTCACTTAATTGATTAATCAATTTTTATTTTTATTTTTTTATAAATTTATCGGCTATCCAGTTATTTTTTACTGACATGCCTTTGGATCAACAGTTCAATAGACACCATGAGCTGAGATCCAAAAGATCCAAAGAGTAACCACACGACCTGTTCCGGATTGAAATGCCAGGAAATAATTAGACCGTCTAAATTTCTGATTACTACATAAACCAATTGGACTAAAGTCCTGAATGTGGGAGTTGCACCCTTTCACCACAAAGTGCGCCCTACCACTCAGTCCACCACGTTGCGGACTAATTTACCAACTGATGTCATTTGATGTATCGGTAAGAAAATACAGAAATTTTCATATATAACGAAACATCTAAATACATATCGGGTAGGTTTATATGTACTTCTTTCGTGAATCTTTTAACCAACCAAATGCGCGTTAATTTAACTACAGATATTAGTTTGACATTACATTTTTTTTATTAAGACTTTACACGTACATGCATTAATTGTTTCGTAACTCTTTTACACATAATCACAAAAATATGTGTGTTTATGTCTTTACGTGTAAAAGAGTCACAAAACGATTAATACATATACGTCTAAACCACATAAAATGGAGTGTTTATAATTTTGATCTGTATTAACCTTGCACATATATATGTATCAATTGTTTACTAGTATCTGTTTAACACATACTTATAGCACACACCTTTTATGTGTATTAATTGTCTTCACAACTTTTGTGTGTTCATTTACACTCTACACGTTTTTCCGACTCATTTACCAACATTTAATGCACACAACTTCTACGTGTCTATCTGCATATATACAACAACTTACTTATAAATTGTCTTCACAACATATGTGTGTTTATTGTCTTCACAATTTATACTTTAAACGTTTTTCCGACTCTTGTATGTGTTTATCTGTATATTTGTTGTATGCATATTAATATATAAAAATACATATAAACACGTAGAAATTAACATAGTTGTACATTAATTTACTGATAATTGTTGAATTTACTAATAGTAACTTGTTGTCATAGATGTGCTCAGTGCAAGGTGTCTCTGAGCAAGTTAATTTTAAATTATAATTACATGAAAGAGTCATAAGAGATGATTTTAATAGTTTTTCATGTTCTGTTATTGTTATACTGTTTTCTACTATATATTAGTAATACGCAGTGGTTTCAGATTTTGCAAGTAATCAATCAAAACCAAAAGGAAGTTGATTATTACCTTTTTAAACCATGCTTAAGGTACAATATATCAGCTTTCTTTTATCTTTGATTGGTAACTCGCAAATTTTGAAAACACTGACTGTTGCTAGTAATAATATATAAACATGTTGCGTGCGACTTGCGAGTGAGCCAGATATTGGGTAATCAGTGTATTCCTATATAGAAAGGGTTGAGGTGTAGTTCATTTATATCTTGTATCCAATAATCTACTTGAAATAGTCTTTTCTCAAGGAGATAAACTGTAGTATCTATTACTCATTAATTACATGTTACTGGACCGTTCAGCTAAAACGAAATCAAGGTAATAAACACGATCCATTTTTTTATTACTTTTCTTTTAAAATGGTGAAATTGATTCAAGCGAAATTAAAAGTTAAAAATAGAAGCAACTGTTTGTGAACCAAAAATGTATTTGAGAAACAGAACAACCTTCGAAGCATGATTAATCAGGAACTTTCTCATCGGAGGGAAACGGTTTTGAAACCACAGTTGAAGAAGTCTACTAGAAAGGTCGGGGTTTATTGGCCTGAATGCAGAAGCTCTGTTGCGAAATAGCTTGTCCACTGATGGTTAGCTGGTCTGACTGTGATATCAGATATTCCTGTCCTCTCAATTTTCATAACTCACAGATGACGATGTGCCAAGTTAGAATAGAAGCATCATATATTCATATAATCTGCTTGCGGTAGAGTTTATTAGTTGGAACTATACATGGCCAAGACCAGCGGGGGACCCACTTAAAGCATATGACCCACTTGAAGCATATGACATAATGACATCCCTAAAATTTTATATAAACATGTATTTTGTTTGAAATTGTATTGATTTCTTATAATAAAATGGGTTACAAAATCGGCTAATCTATGCCCGAACTTACCAAATAGGTGTCAATAAAACCCCGTAAACTTTCGGTGTGCTAATTAAATCATATCCGAATAACACAAAACCGTAAAATCAGTACCCAAACATTATTATCGTGTGCGGAAAGAGATATTGACCACGTCCCTGTTAGTCAACCATAGGAAATCCGTTCACGGAGATTAGTGTTCCGTTTAACGTCAAAACGACATCAGCACTGTAAAAAAGAAAGAAAGAAAACTGTGAATAAGAAGACTCTGAAGAACAATCCAAGAATAGAAAATCGAGCTTCCAAAACAAAAAAAAAAAGATCGACCCGACACATGACATGAAGCTTTCAAACAAACAAAAAAAACTATTCCTAATGCCTTTGATAAAACAACTCAAAAGCATCAATTAAACAATTCAAAAGTATTCATTAGACAATTCAAAAGCATCTTTTAAACAATTCATAATCGATTCCATTAAACAATTCAAAATCAATTCGAAAATAAAAACCTTATACCTCATTTTTGGGAAATTCAGATCCAGAAAGTTCTATTAAATCCGATTAATTCTCCCAAAAAACCAAGTAAGTTAACGCACAACAAGTTTGAAAGTCAATTTGGTTGTAGTGAAGGATAATCGATCGAAGGTTTTTTTTGGGTTTGGAATCGTTGCGTAATGATGTTGTTTTGTTCTTGTTTTTTTTTTCCAATCACAACTTAATAAAATGACGTTGTCTTTTTGTTCTCTTTTTCCAATCACAACTTAATAAAACGACGTCGTCTTGCTCTTTTTTTCGATCAAAACTTAACAAAACGACGTCGTTTTGACGTTAAACAGAACACTAACCTCCGTTAAAAGACTTCATATGGTTGACTAACGAGGACGTGGTCAATGCCTCTTTCCGCACATGATAATAAGTAGTGTTACGTAATCTAGCTGTCTTCTATATTCTACGGTATTCCACTTAAAATATCATTGTTTTCATTTATTAATATTTTTATTATTTTGTAACCATATTAATTTTTAATTTTTATAAAAAACATATCCAAAAGTAATAAAATATAAATAATACTTTTTAAAATTAAGAAATTAATTATATTCATATAAATTTCGTTTATTAATTATATTTATATGAATTATATTCATATAAATTTCATTTATTAATTATATTCATATGAATTATATTCATATAAATTTCATTTATTAATTATATTCATATGAATTATATTCATATAAATTTCTTCTATCCAAACTAGTGTTACGTAATCTAGCTGTCTTCTATATTCTACGGTATTTAGAATTAGTATTCTAACATTTTATCTTCGTTTTACCTACTTTTGAATATATGTTCTACGAAATTCTAAAAAAATATAACAGAATATTTACTAAATATTTCAAGATTGCAAGTTTTTCCACTTAAAATATCGTTGTTTTTATTTATTAATATTTTTATTATTCTTGTAACCATATTAATTTTTAATTTTTATACAAAACATATTCAAAAGTAATAAAATATAAATAATACTTTTTAAAATTAATAAATTAATTATATTCATATAAATTTCGTTTAAAAATTAAAATGCATCTAAAATTAAAAACTAAAAATAAAATTTTCATTTATAAATATATTTCATCAATAATATAAAAACAAAAGTCAAATGCATGCAACATAATCATGTTTGATGCTACAATTAGAACATAACCCTTGTGCAAATATTAAGCTTTCACCATCTTCAATCTTAAACTTTGTAAAATTTTTAATTTTAATCATTTTTTACAATTTTTATAATTTTAATAACTTTTATAATTTTTACAATTTTCTAATTTTTATATTTTTTCATAATTTCTAATAATTCTATAACATTTAGTATTTTATAAGTCTTTTATAATTTTTATATTTCATATAAATTTAATAATTTTAATAATTTTAACATTTTTATAATTTTGATAATTTTGATAATTTTATAATTTTTATAATTTATAATTTTTATAATTTATAATTTTATACTTTGTTATTATTTTTATAATTTTAAAAAATTACAGTTTTTGGTAATAATTTTTTATATTTTAAATGAAAAGGTATAATGGAATTTCAATTAATAAAAATTATATATAGACAATTTAAATTACTAATATCATAGATGAACAAATTGCTTTCCAATCTAACATATTGAGCTAAATTTCTCTTTCATTTTTACAAAATGTTCTAAATTGACCCCAACCCAAAAGTGGTTGTGACCCCTATGAAAGTTTAATTCAAATGCAGTCCACTAAACGTTTTTTTTCTGGTCTATTCCCATTAAAATATGAGCGAGTTTTTTTTTTTTAATGAAAATATGAGCGAGTTTAGGATGCAACTTTAAGATGTATATTTTAATGATCGATGTTTCAAATAAAATTTATGCAGTTCTTTTTAAATAAAAAAATCATTTCGACCCCTATGATTAAATTTCCTGCCTCCACCATTTCATATCATAGTCTTTTTATGCATATATAACTCATTCCCGTTTTTGCCGCATGATCCATTAAAAGTTTTCTTCTATACTAAACCTTTTTCTGGAGCATGTAGAAAAAACAGAAACGAAGAGTGTATAAACGACTCTAATAAGAATGATGACTGATGAGTATCCTTTTCAATATTTATGCAGGTCTTTCCAAAGTTTCACAATCTTCAATTTTGTTTTAGGATTTTAATGCTTTTTTACAAAATACTATCTTATTCTTTGTATACAATCTTTTACCACTAAGTTTTGTATGGATATGAAAATGTAATAGGTAGATACTGGCATTCTAATTTCTGTAGCTCATTAAGATATGTATACGACTAACATAATTTTTTTAAGGAAAAGAAAGAAAAAGATTATCCCAGTTAATTACGAAAAAAACTTACAAGTTATAACAGTAGTCGACATTGCATATGTATATGATATAGCTACGTACGTGTGTGATATATAAGCACATCACATACACGTAAACAGAGAATCCACAACTTCCGTGTGTTAATGTATGTACCTTTTGTGATACGAATCGTGTGTACGCATTAATTACGTATATATAACACATAAACACATGTGACTGCAGGTGTGTTATGACATTACGTCTAAAATATTGACAAAATTAAACGTTTAAAGCATGTAGTGGAGACAGTTTTTTTTGTTTTTCCGGGTTTAGAAGGTGGCATTTGCATAGTTTTATAAAACCAAATTTAACTGACTAATGTATACAGCTTAAATTAGAATTTTAAGTATAATATTTAACTGATTCATGTATACAACTTAAATTTTAAGCTCAACATTTCTCATAAGAAATATTTTAAACTGGTTTCCCAAAAAAATTAAAACTGATTTCTCATAACAAATCTTTTAATGAGAAATCTTTAGCCAAATTTCTCTAAAATTTCTCATAAAACCAATTACTATTGAAAATAACAGATCACTTTCTTTTTAAAATGATTGATAAAAAATAAATATCAACTAATATAATTTTCTTACGTATAAAATATTTTTCTCTACATTTATAATTTTGCTCAAAAATTAACGTATCACATTTTTGGTAAAAACTTTTTGGAATAACATTTCAGAATCATGATTTCTACTTATAATATTTTGTCATTCTGATTAAACTGAAATGTAGAGTCCTCTTTAGTAGAGTCAGAAATAGGATGCGAGAGCCTTGTGATTGCATGATTGCTCTTTTGGGTTTATCTCGAAAATCTTTGCCCGGTAGCTGCCTTGCCATATCTTATCCCAAACCAGAACTTACCCTGCTAAGATTAGATTATATAGATTGTATTGCAGATTTTTCTATCGCAGGTTACTCCAAATCCCGTATTCACCACTTCTTTGGAAGCCACTTCACCTTCCCATGTCCATGGTATCTGTATCATTGCTTTTGCATTGATTGGAAGTGTGCACTACAGATGATGCCCTCTCTGTACCTCTTAAAGGCTCAACACTTATTAGTGCAGTCGATTTTAAGATTGTTAACCCCACCTCAGTTGCAGTATCAATCATGGGTATAAGTTCACTTGTTGTGTTCTTATTATCCTTCAGCATCATTCTACTGCCTAGGCTCCATGTTGTCGATATACAAGGACGTCTCTCCAATGTTAGCTGCTTATGTATAATGACTGATTCTTTCTTCTATTTGTATGTTTTTTGCTTGTCTTTTGTAGCAGCAGACTTAGTAGCCTTGATGGCTTTGTTATCACCTTTTATAAGCATCCCCTCCTTTAATGGAGAGTAAGCATATATAAAAGTTGGTTTTGTGACAAAAAAAAAATAAAAATTAGAAGAAATTCACCAAAATTGAAGGTCACAAATTGGTACAAATCTATAATTTGTAAACGAAATAACTAGAGATTATACACTATCACCTCGAGGGAATTTGATTTCCATTGGTAATTGATATATATATATATAGATATATATATATATATATGCATATTTTTCTGTCTTTTGATTATATAGCAATAGAATATGTTTATATCAGTTTTTGAATAGTAAATATGAATAATATGCATTTTATAAAAAAAATTAGTTTCGCTTTTTTCTAAAAACTAATATATTATTTATTTATCAACTAAAAAAAATATATATAAGTTCTGAAATATAATTTTGCGGTCTTCTCATTCACCTATAGAGATTGCTCAAGATTCTTTATTTTTCTTGGTTTGGATTCTTGTTCTCGATTTGATTTACAAAGCCCAGCTCTTAGATTACTAAACACAAGTTTTAATTATATATCGCTACACAAGTTATAATAATATAACTAGATTTTGATCTGCACTTCGAAAGTGCAGAAATATATTATGATAAAATTTTAATTTTAATTACATAAGTTAATAGATAGGTGTATTTTTGTTTTAATAGTATTGACTATTAATCAAAGCTTAAATTCTATTTGTACTGAGTCTAGTTTTTGATAATTTGGAATTTTGGATTAAGAAAATGAAAAAGTTTAGAAGTCCTCTTACCTATAACCTAGATTTTAGACCTTTTTAATGGAAATTGGGTGAGAGAATATGTTTAAAGTTTCTAACTAGCGAAAGAAACCACTTCAAGTTTTAATTTGAGGAATAGGTAAATCAATGTTTTTGTTTCATATAAACCCTTAACAAACTTCTGTATTTATAAATATACCATTTACGCATTTAATAATTTCTCTCTCTCATTTTCTCTTTCTTTTTCTTTTTGTGTCTTTCCTTTCTCTCTCTCACAGATTGTTCGAATTCCACTTTTATATATTTTAAATGGACAAGCAAAACTTAATTTAGTTTTCAAATTGGATAAATTTTGAAATGAATTATTTTGAAACTTTAATCATCAAAATGACAATTTTTTTTGTTAATGAACTTTCTTGTTTTTAAAACACGGATCATTTTGATGATTAAATTTCAAAAGAACCCATGTAGTACAATTTTCACGTTCAAGTTTATATTAATATTAAAAGATATATAAATAAATAGAATTAGTATAATCATTCAAAATAATCAAACTTAATTATTTTTCAAAGCTGTAAAAATATAAAAATTATAAAATATAAAAATTATAAAACTTATAAAACTGTAGAAACTTATAAAACATAGAAACTTATAAAATATAGAAACATATAAAAATCAAGAAAATTATTAAAAATAAGAAAAATAATTTTTTTAGAAAATTAAAACAATTTTTTTTAAAGTATGAAAATAAATATAAAATTATATTAATATTAAAATTATAGAAAGTAAGAAGAACATATAAAAAGTATAAAAATTATTAAAGTTTTATAAATTTTATTTCAAAAAATTGTGAAAAGGTTATAAAATTTATAAGAAACTATAAAGATTATGAAGAGTTATGAAATTGATAAAAAAATTATAAAAAAATGTAAACCGACATATGGGTCTACACTGTTTCACATACACCATCCCGTGTACACTCTTGCTTCCTTGAAATGTGTACATCATGAAGTATGTACACCAAAAAAATGTGTAGACCATGAAAGGTGTACATGGTGTACACCATAAAAGGTGTATGCAGGGGGGGACGGACGTTGTAAATATGGGAGCACGTGCTCCATACTAATTTTTTGGAAAAAAAAAATTATCAGCTCATGATCAATGTTTTACTCGATAATTTGTACTGATATTTCTAAAGTCCCAAATCTTTTCTGTTTCCTAGCTCATCAACAGATAGAAGTAAAAAATAACTATATTATTTTTAACTTTTAAAATTTGTGTTAACCTTATCTATAGTTACTACAGTATTGAAAGAAACTTCTCTCTAGTGAAGATTGTTAAGACAAAGTTAATCAATGGAATAAAAAACCAGTTTTTAATGATTACTTTTGAAACGATTGTCTAGTTTTTTTCATTGAACTTTTTTTCTAATACGGTGACAAACAAAATAGTGATAAAGAGATTATAGAAAATGAAAATTTGTAGAGTAAATTTATATGAATTTTTGAAGTTCTTTTCTATTACAATATTTTTATGTTTTCTCATTTTACTTAGTAATTAATTATTTTATAGTTATTTATACTATATTTTTATCATTTAATTTATTAGTTAAAAAATGTGTGCCTCATGCTAAATAAATTTCTGGATCCGCCCTTGGGTGTATGTACCATGAAAAGTGTCTGGTGTACGCCATAAAAAGTGTACGCAATGAAAAATATATAAACTATAAAATGTGTACATACCCAATGGCGGATCCAGTAAAGGGTTTGGGTTGTCAAGTGACACCCTTTAAATCTGTATAAATTTTTTTATATTTGTAAAAACATTAAGAATTCTTCAGAATTTTTGGTAAAAGCTATATTTTGAACCCACAAAACTTGAGTTCAATTCTCACCATATACATTATCTTAACTTTTTTTTTTGTTAATTAATATTTTGACCCCATATAAAATATTTTCTGGGTCCGCCTCAACATACCATGAAATGTGTATATGATGTATGGTGTACGTATAGTGTACACAATGAAATGTATACATGGTGCACTCCATAAAAGGTATACACCATTAGGGATGTCAAAATGGATCAAATGGGCCAATCTAACCCACAATCCAAATGGGTTGACTGTTAATGAGTCATGGGACAACCCAACCCATTTAATAAAGAGATATTTGCATCCCATGAAAACTTTTGGTAAGTTATTACACCCATGACAACTTGGTAAATAATTACACTCCATGGCACATTGGATATGCAAGAATACTGAATGTACCGAATGTACCTGCATAAAAGTTATATCAACGCAATGATGATCTGCTTTATTGTGTCAGACAATGATGTTATGCATTTAATACAAGTTTACTTCCATTTTGAATAGCGAATGAAAGCAATGTGTCACCTTTTGGTTGATGTAACAAATATAAGCAATAAGTTGCCATAAAGATAAGACGGAGAACTCATAATCGGAGAGGTGAACCGAGAAATAATACAGAGAAATACGACGCAATAAGTTCCAGGAGAGTGACATTTGCCATTGTTGTGACAGAGAAAGTGAAACAGGGTATTTATTACCGTACTGAGTAAGCAATAAATTCGGAACACAAATTTATGTTGACTGATTCTTTATGTAGTGACATGCCTGTAAAGACAATGTTGGTGATGTTTCGTATCTGGGAAAAGAATAGACGTAGAGAGTGAATTTCACGGTTGAGAAGAAGAAGTTGGGAAGGTGCATAACTGTTGATGAAGGGTTTGCATTATGAATAACTAATAATAGCATGCAATGTGTCATCTTTTCTGTGTAATATTTAAGTTTGAGCAGTAACAAAGATAAGGCAGAGAAGGTGATAAGGTGGTATGGGATGTACAATATCAAACAAATGCAGTGTATAGTCAGGAGAAATAGTTGTAATCGCTATGTTAGGATAAACCAGATGTACGTACGGCAGGAGATGTCGTAGCAAAATTAATAGTTAATAAACATTTATTTCATACGAGGATATTCGTATATTGTGATATTACATTCGTACATCATGGTGTACATACAAAAAGAGAAGGTTAAAGGCCGTCCAATGAAAAGGAAACATACAAACATTACATATGCAATTATACGCCATGTCCTTATAACCTCAATAAGTAATGTATGTCTATTAACTATACAAGTAATATACGTCTAACAAGAATAGAAGTAACTACTATGTTTGAATAAACCAGGTGTATGTACAGCAGGAGAGGTCGCTAATTACATTCGTACAAAAATGGATAGTTTGAAAAAATCGATTCCATACGAGGATATTCGTACATTGTGATATCACATTCGTACATCAGAGTGTACGTACAAAAAGAGAATGTTAAAGGTCCAATGTAAAGGAAATATACAAGCATTATATATGTGAATAAGAATAAAAATCGAAGAAAGTTGAGAGGTTTTAAAAAAGTCATTCTTTATATCGTCAAAAGTTGTTAATCGGGTGTACTATTGACTTGTAGGATTAGAAGGATATGATTGGATTCCCACCAAACACCATCCATAACTCGCGAGGTTTGGTGGTGATGAGTTGCCTGCAAGCATAAAATACACTCAGATATGATGGCAATGTAATATGAGACAGCGTCTACAGTTGTATGTCTTGTATAACCATATTAACGCATTTATATGCCATGTCTTTATAACCTTAATAAGTAATGTACGTCTATCAGCTCTACAAGTAATGTACGCCTAACAGGCTTACAAATAATGTACATATAACACAACTACATATAATGTACGTCTATCATTAAGATGTTAAAGTAGATTTACAAGTAGTTGTACACCTTATTTCCATAAATGCAAGATAACCTAATTCGTACATTTGAAATCCGTATGTATAAAACAAAATTGATGTTTTTATGTATTATAAGTCGTACATCTAAAAATTGTACGTCTAATATATCGTACAATGTACATATAACAATGAGTTATGTTTAGTGTTAACGGACACTGTGATATTCTTTAGTGTTTCAAAGTAAGTTTATATCTAACAAAAGAATTTTCATATTATTCCATTTTGTTACAGACTTTTTAAGAAATAGGAAGGCGAACTTACCTGCATAAGAATCCACAAAAGAAATTCGCTGTGGATGAGGATTTGCTTTGGGGGGATGCTAAGAATTTTGCCAAACACCGTCTAGACGAACCTGTCTGTCAGATCTGTACCTTTCATATTTATAGCTTTCAGATCTATACTTTTGGGAGTGTCGTCGTCTCTTATTGTGACTCGCTGTAGCTTGCCGGTTCTCACTGTGAATCAACATGTCTCACCATTAATTAGTCTAACTGTCACTGAAAATATCTTGCCGTGTTTTGCTTGTCTGAAGACGTGGGTCGTTAGGTTGAAAGCTTTAGTTGAGAGGTCGAAAAGAATCTTTTTGAATTTTTTAGAGAAAATGAAAATATTTAGGATATTAACAGTACATCATTTTATTAGCTCAGCAACATTAGTTGGCGTGTAGTGACCAGTTTAACCGTCACCTATAAAAGGATATTTTGGTCCAAAATTTAGGGTAGGGTGTCATGGAGTGTAAATAGTTATAGCGGGTGTCATGGGATGTAATTATTCCTTTAATAAATATGGGTTGAACCATGATCCATCCAAATTAGATGAGTTATATGGGTTGGTGGTTGACCCATAAACCCATTATCTAATTTTTTCTTTTCCAAATTATTAAAATTATAAAACATAACAATATACAATTTAGAAATTAATAAAAAAAATCTGAAAAATGCAGAATCACATTTTTGCGGGAAACACATGAAGTCGTGTTTTGGGCAGGAAAACGCGGAATCGCGTTTTTGGCGAAAAAACTTGGAATCCTTTTTTTTTTTGCGGGAAAACTTGAAATCGCGTTTTTGGAGGGAAACCGTGGAATCCCGTTTTTGGAGGGAAAATGCTAAATCGTGTTTTTGGTGGGAAAACACGGAAACACGTTTTTGGCGTGAAAATGTGTTTCTGTGTTTTGGCGAGAAAAAGCGATTCCGTATTTTTGGTGGGAAAACGCGTTGTCGGAAACACACGTTCTGCTTTTTGGTAGGAAAACGTGTTTCCGTGTTTTTGGATAGAAAATGTGTTTCTGTGTTTTTGGCGGGAAAAAGCGATTCTGCGTTTAAGATTCCTCGTTTTTGGCGGAAAAATACGTTTCCGTGTTTTTGGCTGGAAAATGCAAATCATATTTTTAATTATAATTTAAAAAATTTATAGCATTTGAAAAAAAAAAAAAATTGAAAGACTTATGGGTTGACTCAATCCAATAAACCCATTTGACTTGTTAACGCTTTAAATTATTAATTCGTTAATCCACTGAATCAGAAATAAGTAGTTGATTTAGGTTAGTGGGTTAATTTGAATTGGGTCAACTAATAAATTTTGACCTATTTTGATACCCAACACCATGATAAATATGTAAACCATGAAATGCGTAAACCATGAAATGCGTAAACCATAAAATGTGTACGCTATGAATAGTGTACATACTGTATACTATGAATTAGTTCTCTCGTACATCAAAATCTTTTATATAATTTTTATAATTTTAATAATTTTAATAATGTTAATAATGTTAATAGTTTTTGTAATTTTAATAATTTTAATAATTTTAGTAACTTTAATAACTGTATTAAGTAATAATTTTACTAATTTTACTAATTTTATTAATTTTATTAATTTAAATAATTTTGTAACTTTTTATAATTTTATAATTTTATAACTTTATAATTTTTTTTTTCCATTATACTTTTTGATAATTTGGTATAAAATTATATTTTTATAATATTATATTTCTATAATTTTTAATTTGTTTTATAGTTTTTTATTTTTATAATTTGCCTCTCAACTTCTTTTAGTTATAGAAGATTAATTTTATTTAATCATTGTTTCAAACGCGGACGCACTGATCGGTTACACGCTAGGCGGTGTGAAGCGGCCGCGATTTCCCTCTACTCGGGTTGAAAAATCGGAAAACTCAGAAAAACTCGTTTTTGTTTATTATAAGACAAAAATCGAGTGTGGCTATGGTAGATCTACAATAATAAAGCGCAAATATAAAAGAAAACGAAAGGAAATGCAGCATTTCAAATGCTGTATAAGTTGAAAAACATAACTGGCCGCCATGGATTATGGTTGCAGATCCTTAGAAGAAGAAGATGATAATAAAAAGTCCGTTTTACCCTTCACTAAAATCAGAATAAAAAAGAATTCTCCAAAACATAACTCAAGTTACTCGAACCTAGAGCCTGAGAAATAACTTGAGAAGCGTCTTTTCTTTTTTGTTTCTCTGCGCTGCACCTGCAGGAATCTTATAAACCCTTCTCTCTCTTCTCTCATTTTCAATCTTATCTCTTTCTCACTCGAAACCCTTAAAGAGCCAAACCTGAAATGGCGTTTGAGTTACCAAACGATTTCAGGTGCCCAATCTCACTTGAGATTATGTCCGACCCGGTTATCATCCAATCGGGCCATACTTTCGACCGGGTCTCTATCCAACGGTGGATTGATTCCGGCAATCGCACTTGCCCAATCACCAAGCTCCCTCTGTCGGAAAACCCTTCTCTGATTCCCAATCACGCCCTCCGGAGCTTAATTTCAAACTTTGCCCATGTGATCCCTAAAGAATCACGTCCCAGACCTCAACAAGAACACTCCCAGTCTCAATCCCAATCCCAATCCTTAATCTCCACCCTCGTTTCCCGATCGTCGTCTTACGAGTCAAGGCTCGAGTCACTGACCCGACTCGTCCGGCTCACG
>OVBB01000996.1:582-16593 GCA_900406415.1 Isatis lusitanica
CCCCACTCAAAGGAATCATATTCAGCATAAACCCCATTATTGTCTCTTCCAGATACGCTTTTCTTCCTTCCGTCTGTTGACTGGCGAATAGAGTCAAACTGGTGCTCGTGAAAGGTCTTGCGGATCGAACCTGAGCCTGGAGGGTCTGTTTCCACAGCTATAAACGGCTTACGACAGTTGGGACACAGGAGGTTCTGGTTTAAGTAAACACGATGATACTCGTACTGAGTTCTGCAAGTGCGGCACACAGTCCAAAAGGTTCCATCAGAAGTTGTATTATGTGCTGCAGTAGAAGTAGTAGCGGAAGCAGAAGCAGAAATGGAGGAATCGCTTGCTCGCTTTATACCTCTCTTCGAACTCTTCACTTTTGTAGTGTTGTTATTAACACTTGCTTTAGCAGCTTTCTGATATCCATTGCTTGCATGCTTAGATGATGAAGCCCCTCTTCCTTCATACAATCCCAAGTTCCTCTTCATGTCATAGTCAGCTCTCTTCGCCTTGTCGGAGAACACAACCCATGCCTGAGAAANTGAAAGAAACTTAAAGGCTTCCTCTGCTCCAATCGACTTGTTCCTGTCTGGATGAAGCATCACAGCCAACTTTCTGTAACGTTTCCTCACTGTTTCGTCGTCAGCCTCAGGGTTTAAACCAAGCACACCATAGTAATCTATCTCCCCATTTATTATATTCTGCGCAGATAAATGCATATCAAAAGTAGCCACCATTTGGATGATTCCATCGGTCTCAGGATTCAAGAACTGAGCTTTCAAGGCAAACTTCCTCGCCCCAGCAAAATCATTTGCTAAGAACCTCTTCTGAGCTATCTCCCTGGCTCTATTAGCCTCTTCTTTGTTATGATCCATTTAAAAAGTCTCCAACTTTACACTTTCCTCTTCGAGGGATTTGACTAAAAGCAGCAATATGGAGTGAGAAGACGCCAATACATGACCAGAAATCGACTCCCCAATAGTGAGACTGATACAAAAAGAACCAAACGAAACGAGAGATGAATCAATAAAGGGCAAGAGAAATCTATAAACCTAAAAGGGTATGAAGGCAGAAGTAAACCAATCTCATCTAGAGAATGCCAAAATGATCTCACTACTCAAAAGGACAAAGATTCCCAAAACAGTTATACAAGACAGACTAATCAAGTGCACATATCCAATTCCATCAACACCATTATTGCTTGACTTGCATTGAAGAATCAGAGTAAAAAGGAAAACGTAAACCCTCCCTCATCATTAAATTGCCCAAAAAAGTTGAAAATTTGGACATGAAGTCATCAAATTATGCCCTCACCAAAAGACAACCTAAACCTAAACGTGTCCTCAGGGGACACTTGAATTCTAAAACACCTCCAAATCTTCCAGATTTCCCAAATGAATGTTCTTTACCAAAGTATAATCCAAGTGGGTATTAAAGTATTAACATACAGTACAGAAGGAAGGAGAAGGAAGGAGAAGGAATCTTACACAGACGGGCAAAAGGAAGGGTTTTTCCGGCGAGAATTGGAATCGGAAATCCCAATAGAGAATTGGAATTAGAGGGAAATTGAAGGGTCTCTTCTGGTAAAATCGGCGGCGCTTGGAAACGATGTTTGTCACAGTGTTCTAATTTCAAGTCGCGTCCTTGAATTTTTTGGTTTTTTGTTCCGACCACTAAGTGATTTATTACTTCGGATGTTTTTTTACTTATAGTCAGAATTAAGGGGACAGACGATAGCGAAAGCACCGGTTTATGATAAGAAGAGGATTAATTTGTGGTTGATAAAAGGAAAATACTGATTTGTTACTTATTAAAGAAAAGGGTAGGAATTAGGTTAGGAGAATGACAATGTATGGAGGTGGACATTAAGATTATTCAGATTATATTACCATTTATATTACAATTTATATGGAGGTGGACATTTACAGTACCGTTTATATTTGCTAATTTAATTTTTGTTTTGCATACGCGCATATGAGTGGAGTATTACTTTTCTCTTTTAATTATTTATCTGTTTCAGTCATATTTAATCTTTGTATAATATTTTACTTCATCTTTTTTTTTTTTAACAGCTAAAGTTTTTTTTATTAATACGAGAACTTGTCTGTTTGGATACATTGAGTTAAAAACAGAGGACATTCATTGAACAGTTCCCAAGGATGTAAGATCCTAAGTGATTGTTTAGCTAAAGTATCTGCAACCATATTAGATTGTCTTGTCTTGAATGTGAAAGTGCATTCGTTAAAGTTGTCTGCCCATCCTCTGATCGTGTTGGTGTAATGTTGTAGCCTTAAATTTGCAGCATTGTTGTTGACCACATTATCAAGTATTTTACTATCTCCTTCGAAGATGACGTTATTATACCCTAGAGACCAGATACATTGCATAGCCCATATCAATGATGAACATTCCACTTCAGTTGAACTTGACCGTCCTTCAAACTTTCCCAGCCCATATCAATGATGAACATTCCGCTTCAGTTGAACTTGACCGTCCTTCAAACTTTCCCATACCCGTATGAAGAAAATCTCCATTTGAATTTCGTAGTACCCAGCCTAATCCAGAGTTAATATCAAGAGGTTTGTGAGAGGCATCATAGTTACATTAAGGGTGATGGAGGCGTCCACCTATCATGTCTCGGTGTGCGTATATTTGTTGAAAGGGTTGGTGACATTAAGATCGAAGTATCTCTGTTCAACCAAGACAGAGTATCAAATTGAGCTTTGGAAACTCTCTTCCTCAGTAATGTACCGATTATTGTAGATTAGATCTAGTCGACTCTTCCAGAGATACCAAAGAAGCCAAACTGGTAAAAGGGCTTGTTCATTTGATGTTGTAGAAAGCTCCACCTTGGAAAGAATTCTGAGCAGGCGTTCTTGGAAAGTATCATTGGAATTGTATATCTCAACCAAATCAAACCCAGATGATTCCCAGACTTTCCGTGCATAAAGGGCATTGGAACAGTAAATGGTCTGTAGTCTCATCCTCCAAGCATCCTCGTGGACATGAAGGTAGGACCGGAATCCGACGTTTATTGAGATTTGCATTAACGGATAATATCTCAGAGCCTGCTCTCCACGCAAAATGCTTTAATTTTGGCATTGTATCAAGGTTCCAAATGGTTGTTATTAGTTCCGGGTGTTGAACTAGTGGAGCCTTTATCAGCGGAGTTGTAAGAATTGTATCACCTATGGCAACTCGGTAACCAGATTTAACAGAAAACTGACCTGACGAGGTATATGCCCACAAGCGTGAGTCAGGTGTGTGTATCGGTGGAAGGAAGATTTGCTGAATAATATGATGATCTTCCTTCTCTACAAGGTTGTAAAGTTCTTCGGTATTCCAACTTCGTTGTATTGCGTTTATGAAGATACTAACTGGTAACGTTAGATTGGTGTACGGAAGCAGCTTTGGAGCTCGTGGTGGGATTGTCGGTAGCCAAGGTGAAGAGATAGCCGTTGAAATTCCATCTCCGATACTATGTTGAATTCCACCATTTAATAGATCCCTACCGAATAAGAGAGATTGCCATCCAAGCGAAGGTTGTATGCCTTTTGCTGCTTCCCATATGTTGCTATTCTTAAAATAACGGGCCTTGAGAACACGATATAGAAGACCAGTCGGACGTCGATGAAGACCAGTCGGACGTCGATGAAGTCTCCAAAACTGATTACTGAGTAGTGCTTGATTGAATTTGTGAAAATCTCGAAAATCCAAACCACCATTGCGTTTAGGAGTAGATAGCTTTTTCCAGGATATCCAAGACATTTTCCGTTTGCCATTGTTAACACCCCACCAGAAGGAAGATAGCATACTGTCAATAGCATCACAAAGCTGTAAGGGCATTTTAAAGCATTGCATGGTATAGACCGGTAGAGCAGACGCAACCGATTTAATCAGCACTTCTTTACCAGCTTGACTTAAGTATCTGTTCTGCCAACTGGACAGTGTCACTTGCACCTTATCTGTCAAATACTTGAAAGTAGATGATCTGTTTCGTCCCACCTGTTCAGGTAGACCCAAATACTTTCCCCCTCCCCCAACTGTTGTTATATGGAGAATGTTTTTTTATTGCAGAGCGTGTATGTTCAAAGACTTTCATACCGAAAATGATTGAAGACTTATCATAGTTGATACTCTGCCCCGATGCTAGTTCATAGAGGTCGAAGATCTTCCTGATATTTTCACTATTCCACTGGTCCGCTTTTAATAAAAATAGTGAATCATCCGGGAACAATAGGTGAGACAGAGGAGGTCTGCCAACGCTTAGTCGAAGTGGTGTGATGTCATTCTTGTTGGTCGCATTGTCGAGCAAAGAACTAAGAACATCTGTACAGAGAATAAACAGAGACGGAGATAGAGGATCTCCCTGTCTAAGACCTCGTGTAGCCTTAAAATTGCTATATGGGCTTCCATTAACTAGTACCGAAAAAGAAACTGAGGTAACACATGCCATAACCAAACCTATCCATGTTTCTGAGAAACCTTTCTTGCGCATCAATTCTTCTAGGAACTTCCATTCAATCCGATCATAAGCTTTACTTATATCGGTTTTGACAGCCATAAATGAGGTAGAAACACGTGTACGTACCCGTAAAGAATGCATTGCTTCATATGCAAGTAGAATATTATCAGATATTTGTCTCCCAGGGATGAAGGCTGCTTGATTCTCAAAGACAATGTCTGGTATAATACTTTTTATGCGCATTGTCAAGATTTATTTGTAGCTCAATCATCTATTTTCTGGTTAACATTTAGATTTTTTTTTCTATTTTTGTTTATTTATATGAAGATATTTCTTATGTTTTAACCAATTTGTGTGGATGTATAGATGTTTGTATTGAAATCGCTGCTGTTTTTGTTCTCTTCGAAATCATTCGATTCATTTTGTTTTTGTTTTTGTTTCCCTTCAATCTCAATATCATAGTATATTTGTATTTTCACAATCCCGTCATTGTTATTTAGGGGTATATCCACATATTTTGTGATATTTTTCATGTATTAGATTTTTTAAATTTTGTGCTTTGGATTGTTTACCATTAAAATATTTGAAAACACCAAATGTTGAGTCGGTATTTGCTTCTTTTTTCTAGAACTATTTTTGCCTATTGTGGTATTTATATTTTAAATATTGATATATTTATTTCGGAGTTTTACCTTCTTGGGCCACATCTAATTCAGTTTAGTCATTATTGGGCATTAGTATAAATATTGTTTAGATTAATATTCAATATACGAAAAGAAGTTTTTATAATTATTGCATGTTTATGTATGATATGTAATAAGTTATAACAATTTTGTTTTATACACATTTGTCAAGAACTCGTACGACGTATATTTTAGAGGACATTTATTGCATACGCATGGATTTGATTTTTCTCATACAATATTCATTTTTGTGTTCTTAATATTTAAACTTTTAAAGATTATATACAATGATAAACTTTTAAAGATTACTCATGGTTATAAATTGTCTGGTGAAGAATTTTTCGTATAGGTATTGTATTGTATTACCAAATATAAGATTTAAGACACTCAACATGCTACACTAATGAATTTTGATACAAATCATTAAAATTATATAGACAAATATAACTCGTATTCAATCCACATAAAAGAGTTGGTAAATTTAAATATTTTTGACTGAACCAAACAATGAGAAAAGTAGAGAGACGCATAAAAATAAGAATTTCAATTTAGACACATAAATGGAGTTCAAAGAGAGAGTTCATTGCAAGCTGATCCCAAACAAAAAAACAAAACTTTTGTCTTTGGTAATTGTTACTAACTTGCCTATCAAAATTTACAATAAAAAAATCACCAATTTACATAATCTCTAAACTTCAGATTCTAGAAGCCACTATAGATCGAGTGTACCGAATAAATTTCCAATGAATCTTTTTACATAAAGGTTGTGTCAGTTTCCGTTCATCCAGCTAAGACATTCTTCAAATTTACATGGAGAAAAATAGCACAAATGTGGATTAATGATGCTATAGTGATCACTCTGCAATCAAAGGTATGGATTCTATGAACTTCTTCTCTCACCAAAGAACAACATGCATCAAGTTATGTATTATAAAAAATCAAACCAATGTATGACGTACATGTATAAGAGTCCGGAAAAAGATATAACTTACGTTTTGTAAGTTATAATCAGTCCCCATCTCATATGATCAGATAATTTGATACACTGCAACCTATGCATCATGACATATTGACATTATAACAATAAGTAATATGCTGTCAGATTTTCTATTCCAAAGGGAAAGGAACATCATCACCTGGTGTGTGAGAGTGTGAACTATGGAAATTGCAAACTGTCTTTTTTTTCCTACACACGACCGTAACCAGACATTTTAAAAACCACTGGCAACTTAAAACAATGTGGCCAAAACACAATTAATACACTTAGAAATTTTACATCAACGCTTTGCTTGTCAAATCACATTGGTATAAAACCCTTTTTTCTTATCATGTCTAAGAAGAAAAAACAGAATGCTAAATCAACAACCGAGTTGTTTCCTTAATCAAAATCTTCCCAGAGACGCATGCATGAATCCTAAATTAAATGTATTCTATACAGATATACACAATCTTTTGTAAACTATGGGAATGATTGGTTGGACTGTAGCTGTATATTATTTGCTGTAGAATTTGGTCTGTAGATATATTTGCTGTAGCTGTATATTCTGTAGCTGTAGATAATAAATGACAAAAATAATAAAAAATGAAAGATATTCCTACAGCCATATATTTTTCTCTACAGCCTTTAAAATATTGCTTTAGTAAATAAGGCTTCTACAACCATTTTTTTGCTGTAGGGGCTGTAGCTTTAAAAAAGAAGTTAAAACACGATTGATAATTTGTTGGGCTGTAGGTAAAAGTTAAAGCTAAAGATGGCTCATACAGCCCAACCAATCATCCACTATATAAGAGCACGTACATCAACGGTTTCAAAAAAGTAGAGTTCACTACATTTTTATTTTTATTTTATTAGGTAGGACCCATATTTTTAATCCCTTCAAAAAAGGAAAAAAAAGGAGTAAATACCTTTGCGCCACATAACTTGAATAGTGACGAACCCAGGTTCACACATGCTCCTAAATAAGAGTTAATTTCTTTGAGTCTCATAACTGTTCACACAAACCCAACTTTTTTTTTTTTTTTTTTGGGGTTCGTGCAGAGTTTCACCGCTGCACCTGCTCTAAGCAAGAAGAATAGTTGTGAATTCTAAGGAGGATGTCACGACGCTGGAATTGAATTGAAGGAGTTGATTATTGACTAGTTGGGTTAATGTTTAGGATATCGCAGATTATCTGGCAGCAGATGTCGACGGGCGTTTTAGAGCGGCTGGATGATTCTTTAATATTGATTTCACATCTTCTTCGCTCTCATAAGGATAGATGGATCGGAATGCTGGTGATACGGTGAGTTTGTTGCAACTCTGAAGTTTGATATGGCAAGGGTGGAATCGGTTACTCGGTGCCATCGCAGTTACCCAGTGTGCACTTGCAGTGTTGATACCTGCAGTCTTGGCAGTTTTATTTTGGGAAAGCTGTTTTAAACTCCAACCAGAAAGACTTGAGGGAGGATTCTACATGACGGTGTTTCGACCTTGAATGGAGATTTTAGCGCAGATGGAAGATTCATTTCTTTTTTTTTTTTTTTTTTTACTCTTTATATATGAAAAATATTAAGATTTTAAACTAAATCTCAACATTTTCTTTTCAAATTTTACTGATATGTTGATCTTTTTAATTTAAATATGTTTAATACAATCCAAACCTAAGAGATAAAGAGTTCAAAACCAATTTTTTCTAAAGACAAAAGTTTGAAATAGATAAAAACACAATATATTATTTAGCGGATAAGCTTTAACTCTTGCAAGAGAGAATCTTGTATACGGTGTCGTTTCCATCGATCTGTTTTCATTCAAAATCACTGCAGAAAGTGGTGAGCCACCTTCATCTCCATTTTTGGAGAAGAATTCCAAGCTGTTCATACTCTTTCTCTTTTGAGTTCACAGCTTCCTTCAGTTTCTTGATAAAAACCGAGTTGGAGGTGATGTTCTCCACCATGCTTCCCAACTCCTTAACTGCTTTGACTTTAGTTTGAACCTCATGGAAAAACTCTTCTGCGGGCCATATTCCAAACACCATCCACAACAAGGTTGACCTATAGGTCTTTCGAAATCTTGACTTCCCAAGTCAACACAGGTGTAGGCGTAGTTTTCAACATTCCCAAACAAGTTCCGCTTTTGGTTCTTAGTTCAAGTCATGAAAGAAGACTTTTCCTCCAAACCAAGGGCTTCTCTCAGACCTCCTCTTGGTGTAGAGATAGACATGTTTTGTAACATTTCTTCAATAGTTTGAACCATGTCAGGGGTTCGCCATCAGCCCTGCTAATGGCGCGTCGACCACCTGAGCGCCTGTTTCAAGATTTCAAAACCTGTTTTGGGAGTTTTAGAATTATATAAGTTTTACGGTTACAACTTTTATCTATGTTGTTTTATTTAAGAAAAAAGAAAGCTTGCTGCCAAAACTTATGCACTGTTTTTGTCCGATTTTTCAAATGTGATAATTAGAATAATATTTTAAATTGCTTCTCCTTCATTCATCGGAAACATAACTAGAATTTTCACATGACAGAAATGTATTTAAGACCAAACTCTAGGTTCGGTACTGGATTCCGGGATTTCTTTAAAAAAACAAATCAATTTTATTTTTAATAATGTATATTTATAAATTTATTCTTGTTTAAATAAGTATATTCTGGCCCGTTCTTAAAGATGATAATTTTATTATTTTGTTTTAAGCTTTTTTGAATAATGTATATTTTATAAGTTTGAAATTAATATATTTTAATAGTTTACTTGTTTTGAAATATACTATATAATTTTAATATATTTTCAGAGTGGAAAGATTTTTTTAAATAATTTTGTTTTTATTTTATTTTTAACTTTATATGAAAGATATATTTGTGAAAATTACAATTTGAGATAAAACTATATAATTTTTTACTATTTTATTATTTTTTCTTTTAATATTTTATAATTAATTTTATATTTATATATCATTATAATTAAAATTTTATGAAAATTAGAATATGATTCATCTATTAAATTTGTATTGTATTAGTTATTTTTAATATCTTTATAATTAAAACATGTTAATTCGTTTTTTAACCAATTTATCCACTGCCTAAATATTTCACATATTTTGTTAGAACAAACTGTAAAAATCCATAATTTTAAAAACATCAACATGTTTTACTATATGATTGACTAATATACAAAATTTAATTTTTAAATTTATTAAGCTAAAAACATATCAGCCTAATTTTGAATATATTAAATTATTATTCAAATTTTAAAATTTACATTTTATAAATTAGATAATTATTAATATTAAGTTTGATTTTTCTATTCATGTTTGCTGTTAGTTGAAATATGTTCAAACATATATATACTGTTTATTTATAACAAAGATAAAGTGTATATTTATGTATATGCTGTATATTATGATATATGGATGGGCATGTTCGTTTGCAAGTCGCAGCGACCTGCGACTGCAACCTGCGACAGATTTTTGTTCGTTTACAAATCGCAGCGACTTGCGACTAGTCGCGGCGACTAGTCGCGGCGACTAGTCGCGGCGACTCGTCGCAGCAACCTGCGACTGGTCGCTAAAATTTTTGGCGATTCCATTTTTAAACCTGCGACCAGTCGCTGCGACATGTAAACGAACAACATTTGCGACACTTAGTCGCAGTCGCAGTCGCAGTCGCAAGTCGCTGCGACCTGCGACTGGTAAAAGAACAGGCCCATATGTGTAAGAAAACAAAAGAAAATATATGTGAGAGCAGAGATAAGAGAGGAAGAGAGATTTTGGAGCAAAGAATTTGTTGTCTTTTTTTTTATCTCTTTTTACCTTACATCACAAAGTGGACTAACCATCTATTTATAGATGAACAAGGTGAATATGAAGATGACACATGGGTAGATGACTAATCTACAAAAAGACTTAGTCACTAGGTGTGATGACAAATGTTACAACACTAAGATGACACCTAGGAAAGGTGATGAATAATCAAATTTACTTAACACTCCCCCTTGAGTATTCATCATCACCATTGGATTACATACTGTCTCGTTAAAAACCTTATTATAGAAAAACCTAATGGGAAAAAACCATGAAAAGGAAAAAAGAGTACATTAACGTAATCTCCCCCTCAAATAAATGATCTTCACAAATCTCGTAAATGACGCATCCCGATACTCTGAATATGCTTTCGAAATGTTGAAGTAGGAAGCACCTTTGTGAAAAGATCTACGACATTGTCACTTGAGCGGATGTATTGGATATTGACTTCTTGATTCTTCTCGAGTTCTTTAGCGTAGGAGGAAAATTTCGGAGGGATATGTTTCATCCTATCGCTCTTAATGTATCAATTCTTGAGTTGAGCAACACAAGCTGCATTATCCTCGTATAATATTGTAGGCTTTCTTTTGGCATCCAACCTGCTACTTTCTTGTATGTGATGTATCATGGATCTTAGCCACACACATTCTCTACATGCCTCATGAAGTGCTATGATTTCCACATCATTTGAAGAAGTGGCAACCAAGGTCTGCTTCTGAGAGCGCCACGAGATCGTAGTACCTCCCATTGTGAAAACATATCCGGTTTGCGATCGAGCTTTATGTGGGTCTGATAAATATCCTGCATCTGCAAATCCAACTAAACCAAAAGCAGAATTTCTAGAATAAAATAAGCCCAAGTCAATTGTACCTTGAAGATAACGAAATATTTGCTTTATACCAATCCAATGTCTACGTGTAGGACATGGCTTTGTACAATTTGCAAGATACATGAGGGCACCTATAGCACTCATATAAGGTATTTCAGGCCCTAATACTTCCTCGTTATCTTCACATGGTTTAAACGGATCCTTTTTAACGTTAAGCGATCTATTGACCATAGGAGTACTCAAAGGATTCACTTTGTCCATATTAAAGCGTTTTAACACCCTTTTGGTGTAATTTGATTGATGCACAAATATTTCATCTTTGGAATTCTCTATCTGAAGCCCGAGACAGAACTTTGTCTTTCCAAGGTCTTGAATTTCAAATTCTTCTTTCATATCATTTCTTGCATCATCCACTTCCTTTTGAGTTCCAATTATATTCAAGTCATCAACGTAAACAGCAATGATCACAAATCCGAAAATGGATTCTTAATGAATACGCAAGGGCATATCACATTTTTGATATATTCTTTTTTCAACAAAAATTCGCTTAAGCGATTATACCACATGCGTCCAGATTGTTTTAATCCGTATAGTGATCGTTGTAATTTGACTGAAAAAATACTCCTGGATCCTTCAGGGATTTTTGATCCTTCAGGGATTTTAAATCCTTTTGGAATTCTCATATATATGTCACTATCAAGTGATCCATATAGGTATGCAGTCACAACATCCATAAGGCACATTTCTAAAATTTTAGATGCCGTTAAGCTCATAAGTACCTGAATGTGATTGCATCCATTATTGAAGAATATGTTTCATCATAATCAATTTCCGGTCTTTGAGAGAATCTTTGTGCCACAAGTCTAGCTTTATATCGTGTGACTTCATTTTTCTCATTTCTTTTTCGTATAAAGACCCATTTGTATCCGATTGGTGTTACATCCTTAGGTGTAATGACAACATTTCCAAATACATTCCTTTTATTGAGGGAGTTTAATTCATCTCGTATGGCTTCTTGCCATTTATCCCAGTCGGGGATTTTCTGGTACTCTGATATAGATCTTGGGTCTGGATCATCATTTTCATTTTCAAGTTCTTTGAATACAGAAAATGAGAATATTCCATCATCATCCTCTATTTCATTTCTAACCCAGATTCTTCCATCTTGGGCGTAATTAATGGAAATCTCACATTTTTTTTTCTTGATCATTCTCTCGACTTGTCTCTTTATTGGGTTCTTCTAGAACATTTTCATAATTATATTCCCGACATTTCTCATGTTGTGGTTCTTCTTGAACAAATTCATTTTGTTCTCCCAGCTTCTTTTTCTTTCGGAGATTTTTATCTTTAGAGCTCATTGGCCTCCCCATTTTCAGTTCAAACCTAGGTTCATTTATTTTACTCCCATCATTTTGTACTTTCGGAATTTCAATTCTTGATGGAGCATTCACAGCGGGTATATATGATTTTGTTACCCTTCTTGTATCTGTGAACGCATCTGGTAGTTGATTTGCCATATTTTGCAAATGTATAATTTTCTGAACTTCCAAATCACGTTGATTCGTTGGAGGGTCAAGATGTACTAAAGTTGGTGAAAACCATGTAACATCTTGTGAGACTTTCTTAATTCCTCCCCCTAATGCTGGAAATTCATCTTCGTTAAAATGAGAATCGGCAAAACGTGCCGTAACATGTCACCAGTTTGCGGTTCAAGATATCTTATTATGCTCGGGGATGTGTACCCAACATATATTCCCAATCTCCTTTGTGGCTTCATTTTTGTTCTTTCTGGTGGCGCTATCGGAACATAAACCGCACACCCAAAAACACGGAGATGGGATATATTTGGTTATTGACCAGAGGCTAACTGTAATGGGAAATATTGATTATATGCACTTTGGTCTAATTTGGACCAATGCGGCCGCATGCAATATAGCATGTCCCTATACGGAAATTGGGAGCTTTGTTCTCAAGATTAGTGGCCTTGCAATCAATTGTAGCCGTTTTATCAAGCTTTCACCCATGCCATTTTGTGTATCCATATGGGGAACCGGATGCTCAACATCAATCCCGATTGACATGCAATAATCATGAAAGGCTTTTGAAGTGAATTCACCGGCATTATCAAGTCTAACTTTCTTTATGGCATAATTAGGGAACTGTACTCTCAACCTAATTATCTGGGCAATGAATTTTGCAAAAGCCGTATGTGGATAGATGTGTCAATCAATACCATAAAATATCTAAATGGCCTGCAAGGTGGATGTATCGGTCCACATATATCACCATGAATTCTCTCTAGAAATACAAGGGATTCATTTCCAATTTTAGATGGTGATGGCCGGGTTATGAGTTTGCCTTGAGAACATGCATAACACGGAAACTCCCCCACTTGAAGAACCTTTTCGTTTTTCAACGGGTGGCCATTAGAATTTTTCACAATTCTTCTCATCATGACTGATCCTGGATGGCCTAGCCTTTCATACCATACTTTAAAAGTACTAGTAAAATTTTGATTCACTGTAATATATGATTCAGTCATGTTTATCTTTGTGCAATATAATCAGGAGGATAACATTGGCAACTTTTTTAAGATATGTTTTCTCTCTGTAGTAATGCAAAGATATTCAATGCCATTCTTATTCATAGTCTCTAAATGATATCCATTTTTTTTTAATATCTTTAAAGCTCAACAAATTTATGTAAGACTTTAGAGAATATAGAGCATTATCTATTTTAAACTTTGTCGCATGTGGCATTATAAAATTAGCTTTTCTAGAGCCAGTTATAATCTTTGTATTACCGGATATGGTACACACGCTACTAGTGGAGCCGCAGAGTCCTTTAATTTGAGACATGAGAAATATCTTCTATCTTTAAAGATAGAGTGCCTTGTAGCACTATCTGGTAGACATATATCTCCATCCTGAATCTCGGCTTGCGACATCTTCTGTGTCATAATTTTCATAAAATGAAATGCATTATTAAAAGTTACTTCATATTATAACAAGAACCAATATTTTACATATTCTGAAAGTAGTATATTTCACAAACTATGTAAAAGTTTTCATTATCATACATAAACTTTAAGTTCTTAACATAAGAAATATATCATACTTCGTCGATCTCAGTTGGTTTATTCTCTATTGGTCTCTCCGGGACCAAGGATGAAATCAGCGATATCCAGATGAGGATCATCATTAAGGCTGTCGAACGAAGGTCCGACTTCATATGGGATGAAGTTTGTTTCATTATTAACCTTGGCCTTTTGTGATGCTTGATACAGATCGACAAAATGCTTTGGCGTACAACATATATGTTCCCAATGTCCTTTTAAGCTGCATCTGTAACAAGCATTTTCTGTCGTCTTCCTTATAACTCGACCACTCTCATTGATTCGGACACTCTTGTTTTTGCCAGTATTAGAATCCCTTCCTTGTCCACGACCACGACCACGGCCTCTGCCCCTTCCATATCTTCGTCCTTGATATTGATTATTATTATTGCTGGACACCACAACATTCGCTTCCGAAAATGGAGCCGAACCAGTGGGACGAATTTGATGGTTTAGCATCACGAGTTCATTATTCTGCTCCGCTACAAGGAGGAATTGCATCAACTCTGAGTAGCGAGTGTATCTTCTTACACGATACTGTTCCTGCAACATTACATTTCCAAGATGGAATGCGGAGAGCTTTTTCTCAATCATATCATAATCGCTCACATTTTCACCACATACCATCATCCTGGAGGTGATTCCGAACAGAGCGGAGTTATATTCACCAACACTTTTATAATCCAAGAAATGGAGATTTAACCACTCATGTTTAGCCTTTGGGAAGATCACATACTATTGGTGATCAAATCTATCTTTGAGTGATTGCCAAAGGTCAGCAGGATCTTCTTTTGTGATGTATTCATTTTTCAAGTTATCATGGAGGTGATGGCGTAAAAACACCATAACCTTAGCTTTAGCCTCATCTGACGTCGGTTCCGACTGATCGATGGTTTTGAGAAGCCCGTTCGATCTCAAATACATTTTTGCATGAGATGCCCATGTGTACTTATTTCCACTTATATCGAGAGCAAAAATATCAAGCTTCGCCAAGTTTGACATAATATCTATATAAACAATTAAACTATTCGTTAATTACAAATTTATATGGTCTCCAGGAGGCAGGATCTACCACTCGATTAAGGAGGAGGCATAACCTTCCACTCCGTATAATTTAATATGAATTCAACGAAATTATATATAACATTATTTCATTATATATATATTGGTATAAATTCAACGTAAGTTAAAATATTGCCTTTTACAGTATTGGATGGGCCAATGGTACGGTGATCGGACAGAGTGACGGCGATGTACCAATCAGAGTGAAGGACATAACGGGTATGGATCGATCAGAAATGATCAAGCAGCGATACGCTTGAGTGGTGAGACGATCATGCTGATAACGTGTTATGAAATATTTATTTATAACAAAGATAAAGTGTATATTTATGTATATACTGTATATGATATATGTATATATGTGTAAGAAAACAAAAGAAAATATATGTGAGAGGAGAGATAGGAGAGGAAGAGAGATTTTGGAGCAAAGAACCTGTTGTCTTTTTTTTTATCTCTTTTTACCTTACATCACAAAGTGGACTAACCACCTATTTATAGGTGAACAAGGTGAATATGAAGATGACACATGTGTAAATGACTAATCTACAAAAAGACTTAGTCACTAGGTATGATGACAAATGTTACAACACTAAGATGACACCTAGAGTAGGTGATGAATAATCACATTTACCTAATAATACTTATGTTGTTTGATGTTTATGTTTATCAAAATTGGTTTTATGATTTGTTAAAAACTAATGTACTAAATTATTTAATTATATTTGTCATTTCATTTTTTTAATTTAATATACATATTTTCGTTTTTAATTAATTAGGGAATTGAAACCCATTATTTTTAGATTGTTTATATTTAAAAGTTTTTTGTAAAAGAGAAAGATATCTTCCAATTTAGTTTTGATTAAAATTTTAATTGTAATTGTCTAATATCGTTTTACTAAAATATTATTAATGAACAATTGTAAGAACCATTAAAACACAATGACATATATTATATTAAAACAGGAACATTTTTTTGGAATTAACCTTTTGTCATGTGTTATATTATGATATGTACCATTGTGTTTCTTTGTTTTTAAAAGATATTCATTAAGGGTAGTTTAGGCTAAACATATATGTAGACTATAATAGTTTTA
>OVBB01000997.1:1770-17697 GCA_900406415.1 Isatis lusitanica
GTATTTTATTACCGGTTGAGATTCGACGACACAGAATTTGAAATAACTTATGATCCAATGAATTTGAATATCTTACTAGGATTCTACCCGCACGTAGGGTAATGTTTTTTATTCTTTTTTTTTTTTTGGTGAGAAAACTGAGAGGAGGCCCTCTCAGGCTTTTATTAGAAAAAAAAAACTGAAATGAAATCACAAACGAATTTGACGCGGCCACATTCGACCCGCCAAATCCTCATCTAACAACAAACGAACATCAACCGGTACAGTATCAAAAGAATGAAACCCCAATTGTAACGTAAATGCATAGTTAGCTAGACCATCGGCTAGACGGTTAGCTTCTCTATACCCATGAACCACACGGACTATCCAGTCCCTCGTAATAAAGCCATGGCACAGCCGTACCAGGAACGATAAAGGATGACAATCTTCCACCCCTTTCGTTAACAAACCAACAACAATCTCCGAATCAACTTCAGTCTCCACTCTGTGCACTTTTTTCTCCCAGGCGATGCAGAGACCATAGTATACCCCCCATAGTTCTGCTAACGGTGCAGTGCATCGACCAATGTGAAGCGCAAAACCTCCGCACCATTGCCCTTGTTCATCCCGCATAACTCCACCAGATGTCGCCTGCCCTGGGTTCCCACGAGACGCCCCATCCGTATTCACTTTGAACCATCCAGGTAGAGGAGGCTTCCATCCCACCATTATCTCACTCCTCGTTCCATGACCATTCCCAACCCCATTTAACTTCACTGCTGCAGTTATTTCCCTTGCCTTGTCTCTAATGAAGCCGACCCGATCTCTGCATAACTTATTACCACCAAAGACATTCTGACATCTCCATTTCCATCCCCACCACACTGCCACTGCAAATACCGTGGCCCATGAATCCTCTCCTTCTGTTTCCCCCAAGTTCTCATACAACCACCCAATGAGAGAACGCTGGAAGAAATTCTGTCTCTTTTGTCTTGGCACAAGTCGATTCCAAATCCCCGCCATTGCAGGACAGTCCCGAAGGACATGGATCAATGTTTTTTATTCTAATATTGAAGAATCAAAATAATATTAATTTTGAAGATAGCAAAGATATATATAAATGATATAACTATTAACGAAGATTCTAATATATTAATATATTGAAGATTCTAATATATTAATGCCTTCTCTAACTATAACGGGATTTAGTTCTCGATCATCATAATATCTCTAAGATTTTAACCGCTCCATGCACGGGTGTAGTTTTTTTAATATTCATTAATCACAATAAATAATAATTATTTGCATATAGTTGATTATTAAATAAACTTTTATCAAAGTAGTCAAAGCTTTTTTTGGATAATATACTATCTATAGTTGTTTATTGTATGAATTAATTTTTTTGTTGATATTAGAAGAATTATATTATGTGATATTATATATTGTGTTGATTGGTGTTTAAAGAATTGTATTATGTGTTAATTATATTTTGTGTTGGTTTAGTGGATTAATAGTTATAAATATTTTGTATGTGTTGATTATATGTTTTTTCAGTTTAATAGTTTTTGAAATATAAAAAAAGAAATTTTGTATAGTTGAATAACTATTTTTAAATATGAAAATAGTTAAAATCATTTTTCCAATTAAATTGACATATGTTTAATGTTCACCAGAAAATAAAACCAAAAGAAATAAAGTCCATTAAAATCAACCCAATACAAATTAGAAAAAAAAAATCGATATATACAAAAGGGTTGTAATTTTTTTTCAACTATTTCCATAAAAATAGTTAAAAATTATAAAATTCACCGAGGTATGGTTTTTGTTTTATTTTCATATTGTTTACCATGAATTGAATACTAACCTTACTCATTTGCTATTTTTGAAAAAATATCTTGACAGTTTTGAACAACTACCCCGAGAATTGAATTTATGACGTACCCGCTTCACGTGCAAGGTTACTTCGTTTCTAATATTTATAAGTTATGGTAATTAAGATTGATTTATATTGTATAGATAATTAATATATTCATTACGATTGTTTATTATATGAGTTTAATTTGTTTGTTGGAAGTAGAAAGATTTTATTATCTATGAAACATATTTTCATTCATTTTTTTATCATTTTCATTGTATTTATTTTTCATCCCAATTGTAATCACTTCCAAAATATTGAATTATTTTTTAAAAAAATAATAAGTATTTTCCAATTATAATTTCATATTTGTTAGAAAACATTATATACTTCAAATACTTATCCAATAACCACTAATAAAAAATTATTAGTGAGAATTGTAAAATAAAATGTTGAAAAATAAAATTGAAATAATATTCATAAAGTATTTACTAAAAAGTATTTTTAAAAATAAAGTTAGAATGATCATTACTGTAAATTCCTTAACTTGTCTAACTTTTTTCTTAAAAAGCTCTATTAAATATGAACGATGAACTACAAAAAAAATATTAATAATAAAATATAGTAATGAAAAAGGATTACCAAAATTAAAAATAAAAACTAAATATTTTTCTACCACAAATCAGTTCATGCAATAATTCTTTGAAATATAAACAGAAGGACTAAAGTGTGTACAAATTGTGGACAAAATGAAGTAAAAAGTTCGCACAAATTCTCAAAACAAATATGAGATTATATAGTTTGAGGGAAAAAAACATAAAAAAATAGAAATCGAAAACTTTCTCTCGTTAGAGCATCATTATTGGGTTTCTTAAGAATAGTTTAGGATTATTTAGGTATTAAAATAATTAAATAGTGAATCAAAAATAGTAGAAACTTATCTTATTATAGAATTCTCTGCGACAAAAGGAAAAAAAGAAAAACTTAATTAACTATTTCTCTTCTCTCTCAACTCTCTCAACTCTCTCTGAGCAAATTCGAGAGTTTGATTAGAAGGTGAGTTTTCGCTTCTGCATGTGTACGATGCAGCGTAGAATTGCTAGAATCCATGTGTTTTGTTTTCAATTTTGAGATTGAGATTGAGGATTTTCTCCTCATCGCTTTGAGAGAGTCCATGTTAGTTCCTCTCATCTATCTGTTCTGCTCATTTTCGGATCAGAGGGTTCTAAATTTGAAATATTTTCGCTTTATACTCGTTAATCGATCCATAGAATCTGATTTCCCAATTCGTCTCTGTTTTTGTTGAGTGGGTGAGATGGCGAGAAGTAGATCGATTAGTGGCTCCGGGCTATGGAAATACTTGAATCCAGTGTATAACCTCAGAAGGCCGAGGCGTTTGGCTTTGCTTTCCATCGTGTTTGTCTCTGTTTCTATGGTGGTTTGGGATCGTATGAATCTTTCCCGAGAACATGAGGTATGTTTTGTCTCTTCATGGAATCTGGATATACTCTGAATTCTCTGTTTAAGATAAGCATAATGCAATCTTATAAAGTAGCTTATGTTTTAGGTCTGGTCTGGTTTGCTACATTCGTAGCTTAAGGTCTATAAGTAAGAAAATTGAGTTATTTATGGATTCACTTCATACGGAAGATGGTGCCTTGATTAGAAAAGAGCTGTAATTGATAAGTTATGGGCTCAATTGATCAATTCTCCTGTAGAAACTTTGTGCTTTCGTTAATTTGCTCGACTTGGATCAAACTAATATTAATAGTGATGATAATTGGTTTACTTTTACGGAAACATTGATGAGCATTTTTAACTATCATCGCAGGTATCAAGGAGTCTGACACTGGTTTGGCTCCTCCCAGTCAATGGGATCTCATTTCTGATAAACAGATGATGCAAGAGGAGCAACCTCTGCAGGTATGCTTTCTTTCTTTAGAGTACTTCTCTCAGATACTTTTTCTTCTTCTTTAACGGGTAATTTTTAAGGTGTTAACGTTTTTACTGTCCAGGTTGCGAGATGCACAAAGATAATTAGTCCCAACATTGAAGACGCCAAGTACGTCATTAATGTCAAACAAATAGCTAAGGTACATTGGATTACAAACCTTGTGTTTGCCTCTGGATAACCAATTATGTATAGCCTTTCAATGTTTGTTTATAACTGGTTTTGTTTCGATTCGTAATTACAGTTTGTCGTTGGATACATCCTCAAGGTAATGAATTCCCAATTTTCCCCTTGTTTTCCGTTTATTACAGTCGTTTCTGAACCTTACATAACAAATTCACTTTTAAGTTACTATCAAGTGTTTGATTGAGAGCATTGAGAGATCTTACTTTCCCCATCTTTTCTTCTCCGCCGTCACTTATCTTGTTATTTAGTTCCTCTTCGATGGATCTCCCTGTCTCCTCTTTACTTTCATCTCTTTTTTGTGGCTGTAGATCTAGGTCGCTTCTGCGACACTGGCTCTTCGTGTGCTTCTTTTTCCAACCATAGCTCAATATTATGCTTTGCTGTGGGGGTCAGCCGCAGCGTTGCCTTAAGGGTTTGATAGCTTGGAGAGTAGATTCACACACGGTTCCTCCCGTTCTTTTTCGAGATCCCTTTTCAAGCAGCTCCCTTCATTCTTGCTGCGACTGCTCTTTGTAGGTTTTCTAGTCTCTCATCCTCCAATGGTGATGGTAGTCTCTCCTCCAGTTATCTTAACCTCACTGCTCTGTCTCAATCCTTGAAGATTCTGCTCGTTTGTAGCAATAATACCATTAGTTACAATATATTTAAGATATAACAAACTGACATGTGGTGTTGATATAGTCAACAACTGAAGTTCTAAGCTTTCGAGAAACAGAACATACCTACTATTATTTATGATGTTTATAAAATTTATTTACTCACAGTAATTAGATTTTGATGATCATGTGTAGATTGTTGCCATCTCTACAAAAATAGGCATGTGGTGGCGTTTTGATTCTGAAATGCCTAAGGAACAATAATGGTTAGTTCTTTCTTTTTTAAAAAAATTTACGGATTAGAGAAATTTGGAGGGGCTAACCTTAGAGTCATTACTATTAGGTTCGGTCTAGAAGAGATTCACAATCTTCCCCTTTTTCATTCCTTTCTGCAAATCTATATAGACATTAAAAAAATATAACTCTGCAAATTTGGAGATATTAATAGAGAATAATATGTAAGACATTAAGCATAGCTACTTTTTATCATTACCTTTCCAATGAACAATCTAGTAGTTGTAATGCCGTTTGATTAGCAAAGACGTTTCTTCTTTTTGTTCCAACTCATTCACTCATTCTTCTTCCTCTGTTTCTTGTTCACTTCATGTGTTGTACTTGACTTGAATTCTCCAAGCGGGTTTGAAAGGCTTGATGTTCTTCAAAAGAGCTGATAGGAAAGGCATAAGTCATTTTCTTACCAACATCAATTGAGTTGAGGTATGCACTTTTATCTCTCTTGGCAATGGTATTTATATTGTGTGAGGAAGTTTCTTCGTTAGATCGAATATTCTGAAAAGATTTTTAAGAATATAAATCAGATAATAAATTATATATTTGTGTCATAGATTTTTGCAAGCAGATAACTTTTTAAAAATTATTAATGCTAAGAAGTTTCCGAAATGTTCTAGGATTTGATATGATATTAATTAGTTTGATTCCAAAAGATATAAGTTTGAATAGATTTAGGTTGGTGTAATTATTGTTAAGAAATCAAATATGGAATATCTCATTGATAACTAAGATTAGTATATTCGATTTTAACAATATATAGTTTCCGGATTTATAGAGCTTATCTAATATATATGAACCGGGACTATTTATTGGCAAAATACGTGTTGGTTAAGAATATTTGATGATTATTTTTGGTTAGTTAGTAATTATTGTTGCTTTATATTTATTTCGATGCTATTGATTTCTCCTATTCAAAAAGAGATTTGTTATCATTATTTTGGCATCAGAAATCTATGTATTCGATTTGATAGGAGCTGATAAATATTGGAGTAATTAGTTTAAATAGATTTGTTAAGTAATCTTTACTGTTAAAATATATAGTTTCCGAAATTTTAGAGGAATTTATAGATTGTGATCTTGTAAAAAATCCATTTTTAATGTTAATTTCCTAAAAACTTTGGGATTTGAATTGATCGCCTAAAAACTCTGGATTTTGATATTCGGATTTTAATATGGCTGATTTGGGCCGTTTGATTTAAATGCTAATTAATTAATCTGGTTTGGGCCTTTGTCAAATATCGGGTTAGTTACCAAAATTGTGTGTTGCTTTTGATTTGTATTTTAAACTGACAAAATTTTTTGGTTTCATGAACAGGTTTAGCCGGTTCAATTTAAGGTTCAATTTAAGTAACTGGGTCCGCGTGTTTTTTAGATGGATGCGGGTCGGGTCAACTCGAAACTGAGTTGACTCAGTTTTTTTTTTTCAGTTTTATCCTCTGCTATATATGTAGCCAAACAGATTTTACTTGTAAACCCAATGGCACAAAATGTAATTATAAGTCTTTTTTCAAGTATTTTTCTAAAACTGCTCCTCAAATAATAATAGTAAGATAATCCATTTTGATTTTAAATCAATCTGGAAATGGTTTGTTATAGTACTGCGAGTAAAATTAATAACAAAAGAGCAAACCATGAAATGAAAGAACCAAACCGGCTATAAAACCGTCGGTTATGTCAATTGAATTAAAACACCGAAAGTTTTCTTTATTCGTATAGTCTTACTAGATTATTACTTAGACATACAACAACAAAACAACTTATCAGATCCTGGCAATTTTTGACACTCGCCAAACAATACGGCACTTTGTACCCCACAATTGAAGTTGCACTCTGTAGTTCCTCCCGAGGGACATGGTGTGCTGCATTTCTTATACTCTTGTCTTTTTCCGAAATCTATTCAACCAAAAAAGTTAAATCAATACGTATATTCATGGAAAAAACAGATAAAATATCACCATAGTTGTAAAAGAAAAGAAGTAGAGAGTCTGATAATATTGAGCTAGTACCAAAACTGTTGTCGAAACAATTAACAGATGATATGATAAGGAAGACACTAAAAACAACTAGGAGCAACATTTTCTTAGTAATAGCCATTTTTCAGTGATATTTTCAATTGTTTTTAGGAATTTTTATTTTACTCCTTAGGGAGTTTATGATTATATATATATAGATAGACAATCACATATAAAAAAATATATATAGATAGACAATCACATATAAAAGGTAATTTCTTGGTTGTAATCTTTCAATTTATTGTGGTAGATTTCTAGTCAAATTAAAATTAAAACAAATTATTTTCTGTCCTAATTATGTTTGTACATTAACGAGATAGATTTATTTCCTAATTATATTTGAACATTAATTGACATATCTATAGTATCTTTATTTACATAAATACTTGTCTATCTATCACTCTCGGCTGAAGAAAGTATTTTTTTCTTTCCTAATTTGGTTACGGTTTGGGGTCTCAAACTAATATCAAAGGCAAGTTGGGCTGATCATCTCGTATCCAAGGCCCATAGTAACCCATTATCTTCCGCAAAACCCACTTCAGTCCAGTAATAGCCTATCACGCGAGCTGAAGTCGTCGACCTCCTCGAAAATTTCAGTTCTTTTCCACCCTAATTAGTTGAACATATGTGTAACTGTTGAGTTTGAGTAAGAATGTATGATCGTATAAGATGTTGGATATGTTTGGTTCTTTGACTCTGGCAAGTATGTTGTGTTGACTGCGGTTATGCAGCTGATTGTGTACACTAAGGAGAAGAATGCGATATTGTTCACCTATCCTCTTGAGGTTGTTGGTATCGTAGAATGAACCGTAGACAGGTGCTTCTTTGGTTGGGTTAAAATTCTTGTTTCGTCTGTAACGTAACGACTCTAGTCTCTGTAATTTAGTGCATAATTTACATACTGAGTTTTTTTTTTATATTTCTTGGAAAGAGTTAGAATTGTGCTTCTATTACCTTCACATGCATGCATTTTAGTGTTTGCATGTAATCTTAAGCAGAGGTGGACCCACTAACAANTATATTTCTTGGAAAGAGTTAGAATTGTGCTTCTATTACCTTCACATGTATGCATTTTAGTGTTTGCATGTAATCTTAAGCAGAGGTGGACCCACTAACAAAGAAGGGGTGTCACATGACACCTCATAAATCTTTATAAATATGTAAAAGTGTTTGATAGATTCATTGGCATTCCTTTGATATATAGAATTCCTTTTTACTCTAACTTTTTTTATTTTAACACCCTTCAGATTTTTTTCTGGGACCACCACTGATCTTAAGGCATCTTTGTGTTTGGCATTTGAGCTTTAGTAGGAGCTACATTTCCCTTTCACTACAAACCTTATCCCAACTTTTTCTCAATGTTATCTGATTCGTTACGTTGTATTATTTGTGATTGGGGACGTCTTGTCTCTTGAGACATACTTGTTCAAGATGTTTCTGGAGTGTGCTTTAGGTGATTTTCATTCGTTTATCTCATTAAGCTTGAAGAAGTTACTCCTTTCACTACTAATTCTAATTAAGCATAACACCTTTTTCAATGAGTAATATTTAAAGTTCTTGACAAAAAAAGAGAGACTATTGTAAGTTTTGTAACTGTAAAAACAATTTGATGCGACTCGTAACATTTCACGAGGTCCAAAGAGCAACGACCTAAAATACATAAGTTTCTGAATTCTGATTATACTTCTTTTAATTGACACGAATGGTCCTCGCATTAAATTGCATCTAACTCACTTTTCACTAAAGTTTGGTAGCTTAGTATCCCTTCTATCAACGTTGATAAACCATAGTAGAATATATCCTTCTTCTTTTTTTTTGGGTCACAAACCATAGTAGAATATATCAAAAAATAAAATTTTGCGTACTTTTAGAGCATATATTCCTCTTTACATTAGTGTTTCTTTCTGTTAATTTAAGTTATTGAAAATGAATAAATTCCGAAACCGTATCCAACAATGTCAATAAAGATAAAATAAAGAAAAGAGAGAATAAAGTTTGGCAAAAAGTGTCAACTTTATCAGAAAATTATAAACATGGTGACCCATCGTACTACTGATCCAATAGCTTACTACTTTTTGTTAGTTACAGATTAAACAACTAATACATTTTTGTTATAAAAACAAACACTAATACATGGCGAATATTTTGTTTTCGTGCACGAAATAGATAACTAATACATATAGTCAAGATGGATGTTCTACAGAACAAAGTTGCTAAAAAGAATGAGCAAATATAAAACAGCTTATATGTAAATAATTAATCATTTCTGTTGAGTCGGCTTGTAAAATTTTGATGATCAACTACAAAAGAAAAAACCAAAACGGTATACAATGTTAGTGGTGTAATTTGAGTAACTAAAATAAATGTTCTTAGTATGAGTTGCCTCGTAATAATAATGTTGTCTATTGTTTTTTGCAAGTAGTTTCAGTCAATGGGTTAACTTGAAGTAAATGATGGGGAAGCAGACACAAGATTCTCTTTCCCGATGGATCCTATTGGTCTCTCATCATCACTTTTCTTAAAGAAACTAACAATTATTTACCACTTTTTGTCTATTTTATTTATCAAATTTAATTGGTGGAATATTACTCTTGTGAGATCTAATTTATAAAGTAACATGTGCAGAATCAAATTTAGGTAACTAGCAAAAAGAATTAAAATATGACAAAATTGCCCTTTTATTAATTAATGGAGTACATAATTTTTAAAAGTTGATAATAACATTAATTATTGGAATAAACAAAAATATTATTGGCACAAAATAAATTAAGATCTGTACGAGATGATCCACAACAACTCCTTAAACTATCATACAATAAAAAATCTGATAGTTAAATATATGGTTCAAATAGACAACTATAATCAAAATAGTTAACTATATAAGTAAGTATTATGTAGTTAACTATAGAAAATTTAACTTATATTTTTATGTGTGCTACGAAATATAGCATACGAAATATAGTTAATTAATAAAACCTATAGTTTGCTATTTCAAACCTAGTTTGCTATTTCAAACCTAGTTAACTCTATAAAAATTAGGTACTGGAGAATAGAAAAAAAGATGAACATGATCGATCCCCAAAACCTTCTACCTCAAAAAGATGGTTCTTTTGGTGAAGTTTTTGTGATTTCTTTCCAGAATTTTCTAAAATGTATCTTCTGTTGGATCATAAAAACTCATAATCATCATACAATTCTGGTGCATATTGTTGCTTGCCAATGTAACCATTGTTAGTTTTGAAAAGTAAAAGAAATTTACTTGATAGCTAGCATAACTTGTGTATACAAGCAAAATGAATGAAGTTGTCAACACAACAAAAGATATATACATCAATAAGCACTCACTCTCGTGGGATATTAAAGGATACAAATTAATACTATATAACAACAATGTGGTAAAACTAAAATTATCTCAACTAAAATAAAGGAGTACACAGTTATTGAGTACACACGAGAATTATTTAAACAAAAGAAATTTCCCCGATGAGATGTTTCTCTACCTTACCTTTTCCCGGATAGGGATTTTCCCTACCTTACCTAATTTCCCGGATGAGATGTTTCTCTACCTTACCTAATTTCCCTTTAGTTAAACGTTATAAAGACAAGCTCAGGAAGGCGAGAGACTGAGAGACGTACGCATTGATTTTCTTTTAGCGTTTGGATTCTTCCTCTTTCCTAGGGACAAACGAAACCACTCTCGTAGCTTCAGTCTCACTAGCAACTTATCCGGCAATTCTTTCTCCGGTGACTCCTCCACGATTACTTCTTCAATAAATTCAGGTTCAAAATTCAACGAGAATTACTCTTCTCCTCCTCTTTCTCAGCTTTATTCTCTCTACCTGTTTTGCTTATTTTACGTATAAATAAGATTTTTTGCATCGTTTGTATGGTTAAGCCGAAATGAAATAGAAAAGTATTAATCTATTCTCTTATCAAAGCTTCAAGCTTTATCTCTGTTTTCACTAACAAGCTCCACGAAGGGTCTTCTCCTTCAGTAGATTCAGGTTCGAAACTCAACTAGAATTACTCTTCTCCTCCTCTTTCTCAGCTTTATTCTCTTGTTACGTGAAGCGTAACGATTTCGGTAAACAAAGGGAAATATAGAAAAAGATGATTATATTGATGATAAACGATGATAAAAGTAACAAGCTTGAGAGATATTAATGGAGTCTCTCCTCTCCCCCTAACAACATGATGATCAAACTCTTGATAAAATCTCTCTCTAACACTCACTCATGCTTTCTGGACGGCGGAGGAGGTCGATCTGTCGCAAGACGGTCGCGACTGGGAGAATCTCAACGACGGCGAGGACACTTCATCAAACACGTCCTCGCTTTCTTCGCCGCCTCAGACGGAATCGTCCTGGAGAACCTTGCCTCCCGATTCATGTCCGATGTACAAGTCTCGGAGGCGCGTGCTTTCTACGGATTCCAGATCGCGATCGAGAACATCCACTCGGAGATGTACAGTCTCCTCCTCGATACGTACATCAAGGACAACAAAGAGAGGGACCACCTCTTCCNCTCTACGGATTCCAGATCGCGATCGAGAACATCCACTCGGAGATGTACAGTCTCCTCCTCGATACGTACATCAAGGACATCAAAGAGAGGGACCACCTCTTCCGCGCAATCGAAACCATCCCTTGCGTCGCGAAGAAAGCCCAGTGGGCCATGACGTGGATCGACGGATCTCAGACTTTCGCCGAGAGAATCGTCGCTTTCGCCTGCGTCGAATGTATCTTCTTCTCCGGCAGCTATATACTACTCATGACTATGGTAAAAGACACTTAACCAAGCCCACAATACTCTAACCCATTATCTGGAAATGAGCCCACGTAACATTACTCCTCCCTTTGAAATCAACCTTGTCCTCAAGCTCAAGGTGGATCAACAGCTCATCCATGGTCTGCTTCGTCTGCACTATCACATCCTCTTCTTGCCTTTTGTTCTTATGGGAGTTAAAGTCTGAGCCCACAATCAGTCTTTTCCAATGAAAACCCAAGCTATGTAGTAGCTTTTGCCACTTGGTATTTCTCACATCACCGTGACAAAACTCTTGCAATTCCCATGGTGTGATCCACTTCTCAATTGATATTTCCCCAGGTTCCCAAACTCGGTTACTCCAGGAAGAACTAAAGTTATGTATCATTTTCTCCTTCTTTCTGAACCCCAGAGGCTCCCTTTTGTTGAGCTCATGGTGAGTGGACAACCATTGACATCTTATTCCTTCCAGCCACTCCATTATACTCGTCCTTTGATTGTTAGTTTCTGAGTTAGGTTTCTCAGCTTTGTATTTCCATCCTTTTGACTTGGTAAATCTCATCTTCTTGCCCTTCTTCCCCATCGTGGCTTCTAATAACATCACAAGACCTTCTAGCTTGATCCTTTCCCTCTGACTTAACTTATGTTTGAATCTATGTTTCATCCACTTAGCAAGTTTCTTCAAAACTCTCTTACGTCTCTGCAGCATCTTTGCAAACTCCAGAATACGCTTGATTACCTTCCTTCCATTGCCCATCTTTGTTTCTCTCAAGCTTCCAATGTGATCACTATACTTCCTCACAAGCTTCCCCAACCTTGTGAAATTTTAGCTTTATATTATCGTTATATAACGATGATAAAAGTAACAAGCTTTAGATTTCGGTAAACAAAGGGAAATCGTTATCATCGTTTCAATCTCTCTGTGCTCTTGTGAAATTTTAGCTTTATATTATAGTTATATGTACTGATGATTTATTCCAATTGTTATGAAAATTACGAAAACAAAAATGTCAATGAGAAGAAGAATGGTTGCTAGGCTTGATTGTTGCTGCTGTCTACTGTCTACTCTTTGCAATTTGTCTAGATGATTTGGTGCCTCTTGTTCCTTTAGCTCAAAGTCAAAGAGTGTGGATGAAATCATATGATATTAGTTTATACTTGGTATGGAATAATTAAGCAACATGGTGTATCGCTTGCTTGTTCTTGTGACTGTTATTAACAAGTTTTCTCCTCCTTCTGTAATACAGTGAAGAAATAACTTAATCGGAAAGTGACCACGAAGGAGATAAACAATGGCGAAGTTTGAACGGTCGCAAGCCTTGGCTATGATGATGATGGTAGCGACAATGTTTTGGTTCGGAGGCCGACAATTCGCAGAAGCATTCCCGGAAGAGGATTTGGTCATGGAGCTACCTAACCAACCAAAGGTTAGCTTCAGACAGTTCTCCGGGTATGTTGACGTGGAAGCTGAACGAAGTCTCTTCTATTACTTCGTCGAGGCTGTCAACGAGACCAACAAAAAACCCTTGACCCTTTGGCTCAATGGAGGTACTTGACAAATATCACTTTGCTTCATGTTAAGATTGATTGAGTGGAACGTGGGTTTGGTTCAGTAATTATGTCTATATTCGTAGTTTAAACTGTGTGATTATATTGGATTTGAATATGAAATTTTAAGTATTGTAATTGCAGGCCCAGGTTGTTCATCAGTAGGTGGAGGAGCTTTCACTGAGTTAGGTCCATTTTACCCTACAGGAGATGGCCGTGGCCTCCGCGTTAACTCCATGTCTTGGAACAAAGGTTTTAATGCATTTGATATATAACTTAATGACAAAGAAACAGTGGCTGTTTGATTGATTTCTACATTCTGATAATGATATTGTTTCTCTTGTTGTATGTAGTCTCGAATCTGCTATTTGTTGATTCACCAGCTGGTGTAGGATGGTCTTACTCTAACCATAGCTCCGATTACAACACCGGAGACGAATCTACCGGTAAAAAAACAATCGAAAAATCTCTTAACTTTTTTTCTTATCAAGAATTTAAACGGTTGATTTTTGAGATATGTGTTTTTGTGTAATTTGAAACAGCAAACGATATGTTTGTGTTCTTATTGAGATGGTTTGAAAAGTTCCCAGAGTTGAAATCCCGTGATCTCTTTCTCACTGGTGAGAGCTACGCAGGACATTACGTACCTCAATTAGCTGAAAAAATACTCAACTACAATTCAAACTTTTCATCCACTAGCTTCAAATTCAACCTCAAAGGCATTGCAGTAAGCAACAAAAAAACTTAAATTTTCTTCTTTTACCTTTCATCGATTCTCTTTGTTTCTCTGTTTGGTTCATTTCCTTCCTTTTTTCAGATTGGTAATCCGCTTTTGAGGCTTGATACAGACTTTCCAGCACAGTTCGAGTTCTTATGGTCACACGGGTTGATCTCTGATGAACTGCAACACGCAATCAAGACTGGATGCAACTTCGCCAATGTGAGCAAGTCTTGCACGGATTCTATGGTCGAAGTTGGGATCAGCATCAGCAGATATGTCCATAATTTCGACGTCCTCCTCGACCAATGCTACCCGTCAATAGTCCAGCAAGAGTTGAGGCTCAGAAAATTGGTAATTGTAACCTTTCCTTTTCTTCTACTAAACTAAAACTTTTTCATGATTTGCTAGTTATTATTTTGGAAAAAAATATTTTTTTTTCAGGTTACCAAAATAAGTTTGGGAGTTGACGTGTGCATCACGTATGAGAGAAGCTTCTATTTCAATCTCCCAGAGGTGCAAAAAGCTCTTCACGCAAACCGCACTCATCTACCGTACAAATGGTGGATGTGTAGCAAGTAAGTTTAGTTTGTTCTAAAAACTTCCTCTTTTAAATTCCATTGATGTTTTAATTAATTATAATAGTAGACCTAATTGTTTGCTTTTTTCCATGTTTACAGCTTTTTAAACTACAGTGGCACCGATGGGAGCATGGACATGCTTCCGGTTCTTAAGCGAATCATACAGAAGAAAATTCCTCTTATGATCTTCAGGTTATAAAAGATTCGTAATTTGCTATCTTTTTACTTTCTTTCTTCTTGTATTATGTTAGGTAAACACCTAAGTTTTGTGAAAAATTTGCAGTGGCGATCAAGATTCTGTAATTCCATTTCTTGGTTCAAGAACTCTTGTACGTGAACTTGCCCACGATCTCAACTTCAAGATCACAGCACCTTATGGAACTTGGTTCCACAAAGGGCAGGTTAGCTTCTTTTACAACTCAAAGTTTGCTTCTTGCTAATGCAAATTTCTGAAAACTGATTTCAATGTTTTGTGTGATTAAAGGTTGGTGGCTGGATAATTGAGTACGGAGATCTACTGACGTTTGCAACCGTGAGAGGAGCGGGTCATGCGGTTCCATTCACGAAGCCCTCACGAGCTCTGCATATGTTCAGAAGCTTTGTGGGCGGCAAAAGACTACATTGAACTTAGGTTTAATTATTGTTATTCTGCGTTTTGATTGAACTATTAGGTGTTATAGTGTCTGATGTTTATCTGTTATTTTGCAAAAACCTTGTGTTGTTAATTCGGGAAAACTTGCCAACAAGTTTCAGTGTGTCACTTTAGTCAAAAAAAGTTTCAACCTGTCACCTCAGCAAACTTAGACAATAAAATCAAACACTCCCAGAAGAAACAGAACCAGCAATTCAAGAACAAGACAAATGGAGTCTTCTTGCACCTGATTTCTCTCGATCTCTCCTTCTTCTTCTTTAAAAGACTTAAGCTACTACACAGACTCTTCATGGGTTCTTCGTAAACCCTCTGGTTCGTCTGAGTATTGTGATGACTATGAGAATCTGCAACTTTCCCTCTCCACTTTTAGTTCACATATGTCTCGATGAACTTGGAAGTGCTTCCTCAGTTCCGAGTATATGATTTTGTGACCTTCGAGCAGATAGGGTTTAGTACCAATGCTGGATATCAAAAACTAAGTTGAGTCGTCACAACTTGACCCACCTGCAAATCCAGAGATATCCAAAGGAATTACAGAACATTAAGGTAGAAGAAATCAATAAAGAAAAAGAGGAAGAACTAAGCTTCAGCACTTTCATATGCAAACCAATAGAGAAAATCAACAATAATTTGTAAGATTTTTCTTTTTCAGATATAACCAAAGGCAGAAGCATAAACTACAAGAGAGCTTAAGATATCAAAAAGACAAAAAAAATGCTTGCACTGATTACTATTAACTCTCACTACTAGGCCTGGGACTTCGGTTTATTTTTCGGGTTCGGGTCGGGTGATTCG
>OVBB01000998.1:0-16589 GCA_900406415.1 Isatis lusitanica
TTTTTTTAGCCATGGTCATGCCGAAATACTCAACATTTGCTAAGTGAATGTTTTTCGATAGAGTCTTCCATTCTTTGGAGCATACAACATCGTGTATATTTTTATTATATCAAACGACAAATGATTAAAATGAATAGGACAGAAAATTCAGAATAGATATGATATGAAAAGCATGAGAGATAGTTTGAATGTGGAGGCTATGCTTAGCACTGCCTATAAGGCGTTGTTTTAGTTTCCATGGCCTCTGATAGTTGCTTTCCATGTGTTGGTTTCTTTATCCCAGGTGTAAGTCTTTGGACTTTTTTGGTAGGCAAAGGTTTCTGCGTATTGGAATGGTTTGTTCGTCGCCATCGATGCTACGATTTGGGTTCTCCAGCGTAGATACCTGGGAAGATTTTAATGTTACAGAGTTAGAAATAGTGATGTTGTGGTGTTATATGTGTGTCTTTGGCTTACAGTGATGTGTTAGCGCTGGCTGGAGGGATAAGATGGATCCGGTTTGAACATTCTGTTCTCATGTTCTACGATGGTGGTTCCCTGGTTACACTTTTTGATTAAGAAATCTTGGAGAGCTTTTGATGAGTGTTGGTGACCTATAATCTTTTACTTCGTTTATATAAGGAACATTATTTCCAATAACATGTGGTAAAAATTGCACAAATCTATAGTATTAAATTATATTCGAGTATAAAATGGGATTCGGTATAAATCTTAATGATCTGTATATATCAATTATTTCCGTAATTATAAGTGTCGTTTAGAGGTCTAATCAAATTGTGAAGGATACGTTTTGTGCATTAAGAAACAAACTTGTCTTATTTGTTGTGGTTGTTTTGCTTTATGTCTTTCTTTGTCTTTGTTGTTAACATAGCTTAACAATCTTTAAGAGCAACTATCTCTGATTCATTTTATTGTAAGAATGTAGGCTTTAACATGGAATTGTAAGCATCAAAGGTCTGTAGACCTACAAACAGGGCAGTTCATTTTTGAATACAACCAACTAACAATACACTGAGAGTGATATATGTGACCACACTTGAGCTTGTTGATATGTTTGTTACCTCCAATAGCTTCCAAACAAATAGAGCATTCCTCCCTTGCCTCATTTTCATTTGCCATTCTCTTTGTTGTTCCTAGGTCGGTGATGAGAAAATCTCTGTCCATTCTAGCAATTGCATGTGGGTTATAATCCGTAATGGTGAAATAGAGGTTTCTGGGTATACCTTCCTCAATGTCTGCTATGAGTATGGCGATGTCGATGAAGCAGAATAGGTATGTAATCATTGTTTGAGCATCTGCATCCCCGATCTGGTGGTAATCAAGAAGGAATTCATAGTAGTTTCTCAATGCATCAGGCTCCGGTCCGTTTGCTCCATACGGGTTGTCGAAGAGGACGTCTGTTTGGTCTGAGTTTGGCCGCCTTATCGTGAGATAGATTCTCCCTCCATTCGTATGTGGGTCAGGTATGTTGCTTACAAACGAAACTGAGAAGGTCGAGCGTGGAAAATCTGGCATTTTTTTTTCATTTGGCGTTGCTTTAGGTGTCTATGTGGGTTCTTTGTGATGTTAAAGTTCTCTTTTATAAGCTTCAAAAAATGAAGCTTTCAATTGGAGGATAGGTTTGGTGTGACTATTAAAGTGTAGTTGTGTAACGTATTTTGGCAATGATCATAGGTATGTGGAGAGTGTAAGCGTTAACGATACATAATTGCACTGCACGAAACGTAGATCGAACTAACCAGGAGTCATGCGTGGTGTAGCTATTATAATTTACTTGGCATGGGTGTGTATAGGCTTTCAATTAGTAATGTAATAATAGATTTGGCTTTGTGTTTATTTCTTCTTACGTGTTTGTGGAGTCTTAAGTGGTCGCTTAGCAGCAGTAGCTGTATTTAATCATTTGTGTTTTCATGGTGTGGGAGTTGATTTTTTTTGCCTCTCTTTCCTGGATGATTGTTTTTGGATTTGCTCCCTTCCCTTTACATGAAAGTGTATGAAATAAGCAACTAATTTGGTGCATCTATTGTCATCAGGTTTTTATTACTTTGTTTAATAGGTAACCATTAGGAATCATCAAAGGTCTGTAGACCTACAAACAGGGCAATTAAGTTTGGAATACAACCAGGTGACAATACAGTGAGAGTGGTACATGTGATCACACTTTAGTTTGTTGATATGGTCTTCTTCTCCAAACCTTCCCAAGCAGATGGAGCATTCTTCTGTTACTTCACTTTGAGTTGGGATTCTCTTTCTCGTTTCCAGGTCAGAAAGCATCAAGTCTCTGTCGATTGTAGCTATGGCACATGGGTTGTAATCTGTGATGGTAAGGTAGAAATCTGTGGGTGTACGTTGCTCACGTTCTGTTGACTGATAAGCTGTGTGAATGAACCAGAATAGGTAATTGATCATACTTTGAGTATCTGCATATCCGATGTGATGGGAACTGAGAAGGGCTTCATAGGTTGCTCTGAATGTTGCAGGAGTTGTTCCGTCTGATCCATACGGTGTATCTACGGTAATGTCACTCAGTCCTGAGTTCGGCCTTCTTATTCGAAGATGGACGTTGCCGTTAGTCGCATGTGTTCCGCCAGGGCTTGTTGTATATGAGAGGGTGAAGGTTGGTCGTGGAGCGTCTTCCATCATTTCTTTTTTTCTTGGTTATAGCTGTGTCGATGGTGTGTCTGTCATCATAGTTTTTTTATAAGACTCAACAAATGGAGAGATGAATTGGAAATTAGTGTTTTGGGTTGCCATTAAACACGAGTTGTAACGTTTTTCTGTAATGATGATAAGTATATGGAGAGAACAAAAGGTACTCTGTATGCAAAACGTATTTTGAACTCTTTTGGAGTAGTGTTATTGGTGTAGAATTTATGATTGATCGGTTATTATCAGAAGCTAAATATCGTTAAACATATATTGACTTTTTTTATGACAATTTTCAGCTAATTATTTTCTATGGCAACATCGAAGTTTTGATTTACAAATAAACACATAAAGGGCCCCACCTTTATTCGGCAAGGATTCATCAGAATTTGCCTCATATAGTTTCCACTTTTTTGGTAGGAAAATTTCCTTTTTTTAATTTTTTTTGCTGGGTTACAATGTAATTGGAGCTTCTCTTTTGCTTTGTAATTTTTTAAAAAAGAGAGTAGGAATTTTTTTTAAACGTAATAAAATGTTTGTAAACAAAATTGTGATTGTCATATTTTTTATAATTGTTTATTATTATTATTAGCATGATGTCTTCTTGTTCTTCAAGGTCGTCGTTCCACTGTTTGTTTTTCTTTTTTGTCCGAAGTTTTTGATAGCTTCGATCGACTTGTCGAAATAGAACCGAGTTGCTGGAGTTGACGCGAGTAATAATTTCCCTACATTGTAGAAAAGAAATAGGTTAATTTTTTAAAACTGGAAATATGGATATAATTTTCCTTGAATATACCTTTATATGTTTTAGGATTAACGTTTGTCACAGCAATGACTGCCATTTTCAAATCTTTTGTGGTTGATAAACGACGGAATGTAGAAGCTTGCTCATCCCATATTGATAGTCGGACTATCACCGTCCTGCAAATAAATTTGTAGCCATTAGATTATGCAACACTTCTTTGACATCGTTTGGTAAAATATTTTTTATGTACTTGTTTAACTGTAAGCCTATTATTATCTCCGTCTCTGCTTCTGGATTAGACGGATTTAGTCCTAGTGTTAACCGTATCCTTCCAACAACATCTACGGAAACCAAGTAAACCATTTAAAAGGGAATTTTAATACCCTTTTTTGATATTTGCAATATATTTAGTGGGTAAGTTGTCGGAATTACCTGGTAATTGTGATTTGGCATCTCGGAGTTTAAGCAGCTGTGAATAGTTTTGGATCCAGAACCTGTTTTGAGGAAAAACTGGTATGTTCTCCTTTACTTGGAAGAAGGTTGTTGCAGTCGTCATTTTGAGAGCATATTTATGGGGTGTCAACTTGTACATGCCATTGTTTTGATATACCATGAAACTGCAGAGTCCATATATCTCTCCTTCTTTCAGAACATTATTTAGTTCGTCCCCAAGAATGTTTCTCATATTTGCGTCGATCATATTCCCCTGGTGGATAAGTGTTGTATGAAGTAAATATGAAATTTTGTATGATTTAGCTCAATGAATCATAACTTACCTGAACGTCTGAAAGTAGCAATACTATTCCAAGCTTTTTTTTTGGATCTGTGTGGTTTTTTATCGACCACATTCGATTGACTCGAAGTATGATTGTGACCTTGGAAAAGCCCAACCGAAGTCCCTGTAAATCGTATGCTATCATATTATTTACTCCTTCGACATTCCTGCAATTATTTGAAAATGGTTTCAGAGAGAAACAATTCTGTAAATAACTTGTAATCTTTGTTTTTCACTTTTATCTTGATTTGTGAAAAGCATTGCGAATGCAATATTGTATGAATTAACAAAATCAGTCAAACTTTGTTCTGAAGTGTACATTTTTCTATCCTTTACATTCCGCTTGTTTTTTTATTTTTCATGTACATGTTTTCCAGTGAATCTAAAATAATTCTCAAACATAGGAACTCTCCAAATATTTTTTTTTTTTAACTTCTTTCGTATTCCTCGAAGATGCGGGTCACGAAATACCTGGGAATGCGTTCTCGAAGTTGATAGTCGGCCTCAAATTTCTTACTAAACGAATTGGTGGTCTGCTCTTGATTTCTCTGCTGGAGTTCCATCAACTTTGTTTTTTAATTTTTTGAAACTCTCCGTTGGATGAGGCATACATTTTCCTATATAAATTAGTGTATCAATTATGCCTTAATATTGATGCTACGGTAAATATGGTAAGGTGGAGCTTGTTTAGGCGCTTTTGATTTGTTATTGGACAGTACGAATATTGTGTTGCTGTTTTTTTTTTGGAATGAGATTTTTCCTTATTTTGTCCTTTATTTATGGAATGAGATTTTTCCTTAGTTTTTTTAATCCTTGGGCTAAAGAGGCTAACTCTTTACGTGGGTTTTGACGAAAGTTGCTTATTTCAATATATATTTGTTTTTTCATTGTCGCCAAAATGGTATTATGTTGCCTATGTCATGTGGAACTGATGCAGGCATTTTTGTTTTGTTATATCTAAGGCTTCATCGGGTGACTTCAAGTAGCGGTTGAAATTGGCCCACGTGATTGAGACCCAAGTAAGTAATTTAGGTAGGTAGTTTTTTCCGGTCAGTTTGCAAGTTAGACCAGATTTTAGTTTTTTCGTTACGTTATTTTATATGTTGGAGTCATATTTGAATTTGTTTAAAGAGCTATTATATAGTTCGATATTAATATATATATAAGATGGGATATTCGTTTATTTATTTAAAAACACTTATGTCTAATTTAGTATTGTATTAATTTTGTAAAGCCGCTATATTAGTTTCAGGATAATTGGTACGTTGTCACGCTAAATTGTCTTTGTAAATATAAATCTGTCCCACAAAAGACAAAAAACTTGGAAATTAAGTAGTAGCAGATTAATTTGACACTTTTTTCTCAACCAAGGCATAGTTTTTTTTTTTTAAAAAGGCTCGAAGTGGACATTTGCTCCGTTGGTTTGCCCCCAATCTAGAAGAAGAGAATAAATATATTGAGTATGTGTGATTTTAGTACTATTATACGTCAATATATTTAGCGGGATCCGTATGTATTACTGACCTATGTTTCTGGTAATGACATTATCCCTTTTTTAAGCTGGAAATGTTCGCATGAATGTACCTACCTGAAAAACAAATGGAACTTATATTCAGTATTATTTGATCGTTTTGAATACTGTTTTTTAAAAAAAAAATTAGACATAAAATTCATGGATTGCTAACCTTTTCAATCTGTAAGCCCATTGTAGATTTCTCTGTACACTATATTTTTCACTATTCCGTGTCCTTGAATAGTGTCTTCTGCCTGTACGATTGAAAATCCTTCTTGCGTAGTAACCCTTGACAGAGCAACATATAGCTGTCCGTGTGTGAATACCGGTTTAGGTAGGTATAACAATACTGATTTCAAACTTTGTCCTTGGCTTTTGTTTACTGTCATAGCGTAGCACACTCGTATGGGGAATTGTCGTCTACACAATGTGAATGGGTGCTTCGTGTCTTCATATGACAAAATAATCCTTGGGATTAAAACTTTGTTTCCTACATGTGTTCCAGTAATTATTTCACCCTCGATAACACGGTCTCCCAGATATGTTACAGTAAGCCTAGTTCCGTTGCATAGACCTTCTTTCTGATTGATGTTTCTCATTAGCATGATTGGTGCGCCATGCTTAAGACAGATCCTATGGCTCGGCAAACCCGGGAATTCCAAAGTGTTAAGATACTCTACTGCATACAATGTTTCGTTTGATGTCGAGTCTGAATCCGTCTTAGCAAAGCTATCAGAGCTTAAATACTCTTTCTCCAAACCCTCTACTTTGGATATCATGTATGCGTTGATCTCATCCACAGTTTCATTCCTTGGTGTGAGTATGGCTCTGTCCGTAAAGTAGTCTCTTTCTGCTTTCAAACTTTCGATATTCCCATAAGTTGTGTCAGCAATTTGTCGGAGAGCGCTTCCTTCAAAGGTTTTGGAAAATTGTTCGTCTATAAACACCATCTGCCCATCATCTGCGTCCTCTGCATCCGTTTCTGCTGTTGGTGCATTGCCTTCCCCAACTTTTAGGACCCAATCAGCAAATTCCTTGTCAGAGTCCTGCAACCTCATATTTTTGGTCAAAACAAATTTCGTGCAGTATTCCCATAAATATGATTGACTGATTGAAGCAAGAACTGTGTCTGCCCGAGTTCCTTGCTTTATCACTGGCAAAATTTGCCTGAAATCTCCCCCTAGAAGGACTGTTATACCGCCAAACGTTTTCTCTTTAGCACCTGGATTGTCCACCGACATAATATCTTTCAAGGTCCTGTCAAGCGCTTCAAATGTGTTCCTATGGGCCATTGGTGCCTCATCCCAGATGATCAGATCCGTTTTTCTAATCAGTTCAGCCAGCATTGTCCCTTTTTTTATATGGCAAATACTTTCCTCGGTAACATTGAAGGGAATTTTAAACCTTGAATGTGCAGTCCTTCCACCTGGAAGTAGCAGCGCTGCAATTCCCGAGGAAGCTACCGGCAGCACGATTTTCCTCATAGATCGTAGCTTAGAAATAATTGTTTTGTACAGAAATGTCTTTCCAGTCCCTCCTGCCCCGTACACAAAAAATAGTCTGCCATCACCATTATCGATCGATTGGAAGACCGCCTCATAAATACGTCTTTGATCTTCATTCATCTGGATGTATTGCGCGTCATGCTTTTCTTTTTCCTCCGCAATTTGATACTGCATCTCTTGTTTTAACAGAGTATTCCCCAATGAGTTGATGAGTGATGCGTTGGGAATAGGGATCCCTGCAAAATCGGAGATGGTTCGTTCATGCTGGCGCAATATTTTCTCGATCTCGAGCAACGTATACTGTTGTATTTTTTCGTCGTCCAAGTGTAAGTTGGAATGGCTGAACATGCTTTGCATTTTGTATTGTATGTCCTCACCCATGATTCTCCAACAATGCATCCATAGGTCTTTAGGACTTCCTACTTCACAGTATATGAGGAAGGTCACAAACATATGTCGCAACTGAAATGGAGTTGCCCATGTATTTGCTTCATCCATTGCTTCATGCCACTCAGCATCACTATCCAACAAACCCATTGCATAACATGCTGTTTTATAATCCGGGTATCTTTGACCACCCACTGTACGAATATCTTCGAAATTTCTTGGGCCTTTTATTTTATTGACAATGATCCTTAAGTAGTAGAGATCACCTGAAGATGGATGTATTGTCACAATCCGCCCGATTGTTCTTCCTCTCTTTCGTTCAGACCATAACCTCAAATCACTGTCCCAGACAAAATATTCTGGTATTTGGACATAGGTTAATGATCTGGCAAATTCTGATATTTTGTTAAGCTCCATCCACCCTGTGAACATAGTTTTGTCGATACCAGGTCTGTTGAGAACGCCACCAAGATCATCTCTATCCTTCATGGTGATATTCTGTTGCCCTTCCAAATGGATGGTTAGTTTCTGCACCGAAGGTTTACGTTTGTGTATTGGAAAGGCAAATATTCTCCACATAGACTCACAGGCTGATAAATACCTACAATCAACGTACTCTTGTATTTCATTTCTTTGCTTTTTTACCGCGGTGTTTCTTTCATTGCTCATATTAGGATCGGGTCCTTTCTCAATCACAATTGTTGCCTTATCCACTCCTTTGCTGATGTATTTGAACAAATACTTGACAGCGCTTGATCGGTTGCACCATTCCACGTTAATGTGCGCTTTATATTTCTTCAGAATGTCAATGTTGTGCGGGATAACAAACCTATTGTCTAAGACTGTCCCTTCCTTGACAACAAAATCTTCGACCTTCTTTCTGCGACGGTATATTATATACCCAGATTTATCTATTGTCGTATGCTGATTGTACGGCCTTGGATATTTCTTAGTACATACCTGGTTAGCCATGCACGGAGACCGAGGTCTGTCCATTCCACATGGTCCATGCATCATATGTTTACTCACAAGCTCATACCCTTCCGGGTCTTCCATTTTATTGGGTAGTTCTGCGGAGATGATTCCGTCTACATCTTCTGGGGATGGAGTGCTTGTTGAACTCCCAAACCAAAGCAGCATGTGAGCATGTGGCAAACCTCTTTTTTGGAATTCAATCCTGTGGAGAGCTGTAAGAAAGAGTATTTTAGATTGACATATCCCCCCAAATACTTTTTAATTTTTATATAAAAATGTACCTGCGGTATATGGTCTGAAGAAAGTTCCTTTTTTAAAATCTTCTTGCAGTTCCTCTAATTTCATTTTGAAAACCCGGCATTCTACGTCTGGCCTATCGTTTGGAGTTGCCCCCCCATAAGCATCAAGGTGTTCTTTTATTTCATCCCAATTTGGATTAGCCGTCATAGTGATAAACAAATCTGGGTTTCCATAATGCCTACAGATTGCCATTGCATCATGATACTTTTCCATTAAATATCGAGGGCCTCCCGTAAAACTTGGTGGTAAGATAAACCTTTTCCCGATCTTCGTAGCATCAGTATCTCCTTTTCCAACTGCATCAACTATATTACTGTATAGCTCTGCCCTTAATTGATCCTGATTGTCTTTTGCCCACCTTAATCGTTCTTGCTCAATAGCTGCATAAGCATCAACTGCATACTGGTGAAACAAACGCCCTCCCTTTATAATCGTCATCCCTTCTTTTAAACGCGTGTGCATTTGATAAGTGTAATATTGTCTAATGCTTAAGAATTCCCTCTTTCTTCGGTCATCATCTTCACGATGTAAAGGGATTTCAGTGTGGAAGCCATAATCTCCGTAAGGAAACAGCAACGGGTACTGCAAACTCATATACAATGGATGGTCGTCTCGTATTTCTTGGAGATGCCTTGATTGCATTTGCAATATTACATCCCTATGACCTATAGTACTTGACATTTCGCCCACAATTAATCCTGCAACTTCACTACTTTGTGGTAAGTCGTACTGTTTTCCTTTTCCTTTATCAGAGATCAATCTGATGGTGAATTCTTCCCCGCTTTGTTGTTCGTACTGATCCCGCGCTCTTCGAAAAATTTTTGCGAGGCAATTGTTTGAGTCTAGCATTTCAATCAGAAGTCTGATTGTGGCCTCATCAAGTTTTCCCTCAGACAGATTTGGTGATATAGCCTTGAGACGGTTCCTGACCTCATTACATGTATCGAAGATGTACAGCTGGAGAAATTTAGGTGGAGTTCCTGGCATGGGTAGTAGCGATCCGATACGGTGGTAATTTTGACCTTGAATTCTAAACGTGAATGGTCCCCGTCCATAAACCACACTATAATCTATTTTAGCTCCAATCGACGTAAATGACAAACTTGCATTGTAGATTCTGATCCTTTCCTTGAATCTAGGACAGTTTAAGAGTTCGTCCAATGGAGCTGGTGGTTCTCTAACTGGAGGAAGCCTGATCTGTCCTTGGTTGCAACATATAGTGAATGTCAGAGCTTTAGTTTGCCGATCCCTGCCTGTACTCTCAGACAACCAAACCAATGCAGCACAATATGGGCATTCCACCATTTGGTTTACTTTACTGGTGGAAGCCAATGCTGCATTTTTTTTTTTTGATTTGTTAAAAACGATGTATTAATATATATTTAGTTACATACTTATTTCAAGAGATGAAAGAAATCATTGTATATGTTGATAATCATTCAGTCTAACCTTTTTTGCCTTTTGGTGCTGTGCGAGTTTCCCGCGTAGCATGTGTAGGAAGACCTGATGTGTGTAGATGAATTATTTAATATTTAGAATTTTTTTGCGAGATTTTGAATGGGGGGAAAATTTACCTAGTCTCCCTCGTGTGACCCTTTTCGATAGTAATATTGCTCTTCTCATTGCGCGTGCATTTTTTTGTCGCACTGATTGTTTTTTTTGGAATTGAATCGAAATCAATATCTGAAGATAGTTTAATGTAAAATGAGTATGAAAGTCAGGGAAATGACTACCTTTTAGTGAGCATATATCACATCCACCTGCCAAAATATATTTTGGTTGAAATTTAGGTTATGTTTTAGCAGTTTTGAGTTGATTTATAACATTGTATGCACCATGTATTCATATCATTTGTTTAAATTAAACTTACAATTGTATAGATTTGGTGCGGAAGAGGTTCCTTCACATATGGTGCGACGGTGCCCTGATTAATCAGAACGAATTAGTGTTTTTTTTTTTGTATTATTAATATATCAGGAGTTTAATATATATTAAATTAGGTCTATATACAAACCTTTAGATGTAGTCCGTGGAAGAGGAGGACACACTGGGTAGCGCTGTTGATAAGCCGATGGTTCTGCAGTGAAGGAAGGGAAATCATAGTATTTATTTGTGGGCCGATTTGAAAGCAGTTCTACTGTATATGAATACATGATGGTGTTGATATTTTTTATTTTGTAAACTGTGTTTTCTTTTATTTTTAAAATTTGTTGGTATGTTAGGAATTGTTAATCAAATATCCATCATCTTAGGAACCATGTGAATTTATATTTTGGAAGTGAATATATATATATATATATATATCGGGTCGATAGTACAATTCACATTCATATTTGACATCATCATTTGACAATATGTCGCGTTAGTTGGACGCTATTTTTAATATACCGACTGATTGTAGAATATAGATAATCTATATAGTACTATGAAATTAGTTATCTCTAAATTTGGTTTTCGGAATATTTACCTGCATGACCAGTTTGTTGGTTGGAACTTGATTTGCGAGACCCAATGGGACGTCCCCTCTTGCGCCCCTGTGGTTTTTGAACCGAACTACCTATATTTTTAGGTAGATATAAGGACTTTAGAATCAAAGTATGTTGGACAAACGATTTGGTGAGAGCGATGTACCTGGTTCATCGTTATGATCTTTAGGGAGGCTTGGCTTGCGCATCCTGTACATTCATAGCAATTTGAGAGTGTTAGTCATTAGTATCCACGTGTGTATCTCGTACAGTGCGTATTAAAATAACCTGGAAACGTTGTTATCAATACATGTAGTATTTGTTATCTGGATAGGTATAGGGATACGGTTACTCTGAATGATGTTTGTTTGTTAGTTTTTTTTTTTTTTTAATCTCATCACTGCTTTCAAATTTTTTTTTTGTGAATGTTATCGCATTTAATTTAAGATATTGATATCCTTGTTAATTTTGTCGACAGAAAATAAATCTAGCACATATCTAAGTGAAACAAATGTGGCCTTCTCTCTAATCACAAGGTAAATCTAACATTGGAAATTTTTACACGGTATGGTGGTTTAAATATTGTGTTTTTTTTTTTCTAATTTACTGCGTTGATTTAGCTTTTACAGTTTAAGGTCAGTATAATTTGATTGGTTTATGGAGCAGTGGGCCTCAAAAAATTAATAGCATCATAACTTGGGGTAACTATTTATGAAGTAGAGAACACACGTTTCTTAGGTTGCTTCTGGTTTATTTTCCTCAGTTTGACTAAACATTACGTATCATGTAGATAATTTAGAATTCTCTGGTGGTAGTGGCAGATAATAGTGTATTGTTGATAATTTAGATGGTGAACAATACGTGGAGGACGCACCTTTAGTTTTTTTAGCCCAATTTCGATGTATTCGCCCCTTCTTTTAAAAACTATTCCTGGTTTATTTTTTAAAAAGAAACTTATTGCAATTTGTTCTGTAATTTGTCTCCTTAAGTTTTTTGGTGGTATGCTATTATGGCCTACAAAGAAACAGTACCATTAGTCATCTTTCCATTCAAAGCACCAGCGTGTACTTTAAATATCGATGGAGGGATTTATCTTGTTGATCGTTTTCAGACGGAACCTCTCATGGTGAGGCATCAGCATAAATCGTTAAAGGGGATAACTAACACAATAGTTTATAACAACGGTTATTCTTGTATCACATTTTTGTATGTAAATAGGGTATTAATAATTGGGCTTCAATATATCACATATATTTCTGGGCCTTCAACATAGCACATATATTTCTGGAATAAAATGGTTAATGCTTCAAGCCTATTTACATTTACTAAACCGGACACAATTAACCTACTACAAAGTTAAGCTCCTAACTGGTTAATGTTTCGTGTTTGCTTTCCTATGTCTTTTTGGGTCATAGGTTTTGGTAAAATGCATGGCTGTATCAAGTAACTTCTACTCTGTTGTGATTGGTTAAGGAGACATACCTTAGCAGCACAGTGGGCAAGTGCGAGGAGCAGTTGTCTTGTTCTAATCGGATGAAACGGGTGCCTATATGAAGGTTACGTTTTGGTGAGCAAGATGCATGTGGAATGGAGTTCTAAAATGCACGGCTGTATCAAGTAACTTCTACTTTGTTGTGATTTGGTTAAGGAGACATACCTTAGCAGTTCAGTGGGCAAGTGCAAAGAGCGGCTGTGCTGATTTTGGTCGGATGAAACGTGAGACTATACGAAAGTTCTGTTTCCACAAGCAAGATGTCTCAAGAATGGAGTTTTGCACATGCCTCTATGATTGTTTGCATTGTTTTATGGATGAAGATATTGTGCCATATCAATGGGATACGATTGAACTTAAGTAAGGCAAACAAAGAAATAGAAAATCCCTGATAACCAGCTTCGTATAAGGTAGATATGGTAAGTGTATAAATGAGTGAATCTGTTACATGATTGATTTGTTTTTCCATTTCTAGCTAGAAGAAGCTAACTCATGTTAATTTTTTTTTAACTATTTTGGATTTTGAAGTTCCACAATACAAACAGTTTTTTTTCTCTGTTATTACGTTATGGTTTCAATATGCCAGCAAAAGTTATGCCCCATGAGATTTTTTCCCTAACAAATGATTTGGACAACCAAACATACGCAAACAAACAGAGTAGTTACTTTCAAAGAAATCTAAAGGCATTTGCTACGGTTTGCCAACTTCACATTCTTAAAGGAATCCCTCTTTCTTCAGATATAGGTTTTGCCATACATGGGAACTATGATTAGGACAATTTACTTAGTAAATAAAATATACTCGATCTTTATTAATTTCTTTCTGTCTAATTTGGTTTTCTGATTCTGAGTGGTAAACATAAAGAACCACCATATTAGTTGTCAAAGAAAGCAAAGAGAGCAATTAAAGTGAAACTTTTGAAAATGGGAAAACATAAACGCAAGTAGGAAATGGGACAAAGTTCTGCCGAAATTAAACTCAAAAACAGAGATAGAAAATGATAAAGACCACTGAATGTGGTCGGACGAAGATGGCATTCATAAGGAGTTTTCATCAGCCGATGCGTAGCCGTTTCGAACCCTGGGAAGAGTGGTCGGTCGTGTCTTCACGTTGTATGCCACTCTCAAGATCAGACGTACCGCAGACAATGCTGACATCCCCATCTAATCTCTCCCCATGGACTGCTGGTGGGTCTGAAGCTCCAGCTTGGACGATCTCGAGCTGGCAATCAGGAACAGGCTCGTCCTCGATAATCTTTGTGACAGTTAAGGTTTCTCTACTTGAACGGAAGTTGTAATCTGTTATCCTCAACTCGAACTTGCTAGTCTGGCCACAAACTTCAGATAGGCAGTCTGGTACAGGAACTTCTTCGCCTTGGACAATATCTCCATTTGCCTGCAACACAGTGAATAAGCTCACCATTACATTTCCATCAATCACGTATTGTAACAGATTTTATGATTCATTACCCCAATGTAATCCTCAATAAGCTCTGCTGCTTTCTTCCCAATCAGAGCAGTGGCGGCATCTTCTAGGAAGACAAAGGACGACTCAGAGTCTTCATCGTGGCATGAGTATTCTAACTTATACCTGCGAGACAATGGAGCAATGAAATGAGTTTGGCTGTAGCTCAAAAGTAGGTGTTGTTACTGTTGTTACCTCACGACTCCCATTGCATCTGGGTTGTTGCATTTGTGGCAAACTAATGATGTAGGCCCCTTTGCGAGTTTGGTGCTGCAACGGGTACATCCAACGTAGTACCAGCCACTTTGAAGGTTAAGGTGATCAATAGTTGCAACACAGTAGAAGGTCGCTTTCTGTTCACCAAAGAATATGGACTTTGTTATATGTAAGAGTATCTATACAGTGTCGTAGATGATGAATTACCTGGGAAGGTTCTGTCTTAATAAATTTCTGAATATCGGTTATGGTGAGGCTCTCAACCTTGACTACCTGGGATGAGTTGAGGACAGGAAGATTTGGTTCCTGAGTGCTTAGCCTGAAAGTCAAGTTGTCAGTAGCCTGTAAAAATCACATTGAGCAGACTGAACTGGCAAGAAGTGAATGAGGCGGAAAGATATACCACGCCAGGTAGTCTCTTGTCGGGAGCACTTCGGTGTCAAAGAAAACCCTTGAAGAAGACATGGTGGCAAGAAACAGCTGGCCTGTGAAAATGTGCAATCTCGTTAGGCGGTTTAGATTAGCTGCTCTAAACCCACGACATAAGCTGTGTAAGCCTAACAAATTTTGTAAAATTGCAAAAGAGAGCATGCTACAGGTCGAGTCTAACTTGGAAATGTAAATGCACAGAGAAAGCAATCTAACCTCCTTTTTTTTTTGGATTAACAGTTGTCACCAGAAGCACCGAGGGGATAGTTCCCGCCAATTCAAACTTCCTGCTGAACTCACAAGCTGCCTTGTCCCAGAGGTAGAGGTTAAGTACCGGACCCCTGATACGTGATACACGAAAAAGCAACATTGAAAGGGATAATTTTGCATACTAAAAATATAAAGGTGCTTTGCTTACTCTTTTGGCTGAATATGGACCGACACCATTCTTCCCTTCTGTGAATCACAATCTATGTCAATTCGAGGACGCTGGCTGAGATCATGGCCGTTGATAAGCTTCAGATGGCCGATTATATCTGCAGGTGCCGATATAGAAACGTCAGTCCATATATATGGAAGGTAGGTTTTGAGAATTTATTTGGCTAGACAAAACAGGGAAACTAAAATAGAGACTGAAATTACCATAGAGATCGCCCCTTCTGTCACTGTTTTCCTCAAACTGGTCAAAGGAGTGAAACCTGAACCTGTGTGAATCTATGACCAATTTTTCATCTGTGATCTCCGTGAGAATGGATTGGTCAGTCAAGCAAATCGTGAACTTGTGGTCCGCCACCCTATACATGCTCTTGTTTGGCGTGGCAAAGAAGTTGATGAGGCTGTAGATCGAGTTGGCTCTGAAACGCCCTTCAAATCTTGGAATACGGTTTGGGGCAACGAAACCTTGGATAACAGTGGACTGCGTGGAAAAGGGAACAGGTTAGATAGAGGCTTACGTGGACTCTCGAGCACGACAAAGGCAAACAAACATAATGCAGACATATTAGAAACACGATGAGGTAAATGGATGTAGATTTTTTTAGACGCATGATGGACAAAACGATGCAGAAGAACATGGCTTAAACTTGTTTTCATTGATGGAATCTGTGAAAATGGTACCCATTGACAACTCTCTAATCCCTTAGCAGCATAGCTAAAGCCTAAAACATACACTCTTTTAGAGGAGGACATTGTACTCCACGAGTAAAGCAAAAAAGCATTCAAGTTCACAAAAGATTAAGCGAGACTTAATGACATGGATCATGCAATCACATATAGACAAACGAAGGACACATATACAATTATAGATAAAGTGTATCATTTTCACAAATTAATCTACCAATCCACGAAAAGCTGTAATGATTCAACGCAGACCACGGATGAAATATGTCCCAACAAATTATTGACATCCTCTTTGCACGAAATAAAAGATGTTAAAGACTGGTATGAAAAGAAACAAAACTGTCCTGCCTACTACGAATGCACTAAAAAGGAGAAGACTACTAAAAGAGAAAATAGAAACCAAGAGGATTTAGGAGCGAGCACCTTCTCATCAATTAGCAGCAACTCCATACCGATCAACATGCCACCTTTACTGGGATTTCTGGCCTCCCAGAAATGCATCAAAAGAAACACCAATTTCCGATCACTCAGCCCCCACTCAACAGCGTCGAATGGAG
>OVBB01000999.1:1076-16575 GCA_900406415.1 Isatis lusitanica
GAACATTGGGACTTAGAATCTCATAACACATCAAAAACTCGAAAAACTTCTCGAAAATATCAATCCGGATGAGTATCGAGACTTAGCATCTCGTAATCCATCCAGGAAAGCAAACGATCTAGAAAGACCCGAGAAAATGAACATTGAGACTTAGCATCTCATAACACATTCAGAACTCGAGCAATTTCCAAAATATTAATCCAGAAATAAGCTTGGATAAGCATCGGGACTTAGCATCTCGCAATCCACCCGAGACTACCCATTGAACGAGGCACTGAAATGTACTCACGAACAAACACGTATGTTGCTGGCCACAACAAGACTTTCACTCAACCATGGTTCTCTCAATATCCCGCAGCGGATAAAAGTAGCGCGCTATACAAATTTCCGGACTAACATCCGAAAGGCGCAACCTGATATCCCGCGATCCTGCAGGAAGCGTCCAAGACGATGTTCCATTTTAGCTTATCTTCAGGGGCGCTTCGCATAAGCAAACAATGAAAGGCGTCAAACCACGAAATAAGCTCACTAACCCAGTAATACGCCTGACATGGAAAGCTGGTCCTGAACATCTCACGAAATGCAGTAACAAACCGACTCTGATACGAGATCTTAAACGCGTTCCATCAAAGGAAAGATTCGAATGAACTCGGTTCCCGACGACACCAAAACATGCATCAAACCCAGGAAATATCCACGATGAAACCCTGGTCAGAAGTTTGAGTGTCCGGAAAAGCACTCCAACGCACCGTACAAAACACAAGTTGGAATAAGAGGTCTGAAGAATCACAGAGTCAAGCAAGGACTCGAAAACCTCAACGAAACCCATGCACTATCTCAAAAAAATATACTGGCTTCCCAACACAAGTCTGGAACCAAAGCAGAAACTAAAACCCAGACAGTATCTCGAGCGATACACTGGTTTTCAAAGCTCAAATCGATCATAACCGAAAGGATTTAAAAACGATCCATGGAAGGAAAGTAAAATAATCAAGTAGGTTCAAAACAGAAGCAGATACATGAAAGGGGCCAAACGACCCGAATACAGCAAAGCAGAAAAACATAAGCGCAAAGCCTAATCATAATCAATAACCGGAGTAGTGCCGCCCTCGTCCATGTCTTGGAAATCATCGTCCGAGGACTGATATGGATAGACCAGAGAATAAGCCAAGCAGTCATCGAACTTGGCAAAGGCTCTGTCGAAAGAGCCTACCCAAACTCCCTGACGGAGCTGCGCCAAGCTCGATGACACCCTACTCTCTTCTTCTTCCACCTTGCTCTTCCTGGATCTGATGTCGGTGATCATCAACAGGTTTGAGCCAACCTCGGAGATATCAGATTCGGCCACCCTAGCCTGACGCAATGGTACAAGGGCAGCCCGTGCGATCTCAATGCGAAGACGATATTTCTTCGCAGCCTCCCATTGGCAACACTTCACCGCCTTCTTCGTCTCGTGCTTGGCAGCTGCAAGCTCATCCTTAAGGGCCTACATCTCCTCGTTTGCAGCCGCGAGATTCTCGGCTTTCTTCTCTGACCTCTTGAGCCGGACATCCAAGTTCCTGATCTTCTTGTCCTTCTTACGGGACTCTTTCGATGTGGCCTCCAAAGCGACCTGGGTCGCATGTGCCCGAGTGGCGATCTGAAACAAAATAAACAATCAATAAACAGGAGAGCAAGCCAATATCAGAAATCACTTACAGAAAAAAGAACGTACCATGACAAGACCAGAAGATAAATCCCCGTAGGCTAACAAGGAATCATATGGTCCGACAGCAGCCATCGCGGACTGGCCTAGATAATCCATGAGCTTGGTCGACTCGACCGTATCTCCTCCGGCCGCCTTACGGGCATCGAACATAAGCCCGGGCCCGGAAGCGTTCGCATCTCGAGAGGATTTTTTCTTCTTCTTCGAGTGACTTGGGCCCTTAGCAACCCCCTTACCCTTATCAAGGGCAGCACCACAATCAGTTTCCGGGGGCACAGCAGCATGCTCCACGGGGACGTCGTCTTCCCGAGGATCAGTTCCAGGCGCCGCCGAATCGAAGGATCCAGCCGCCAAATCGAACCCGGCCGCCGACTCAGACGGACTGGCCTCACCGTACTTCTGCATAGGGTACATCAGAACACCCTCTAATCCGGGATAAGATGCCATCTGATCAGCGAAGTCGGGGCCTTTTGGTTGAGCACGACCCTCAAGGATGTTCTTCGCGTCAAGAAAACGTTCCCAAAGCTCAGGACTTGACCAGTCAATCCTCTTCTTAAAAATTTCCTCAGAAATCTCGTAAAAGCCTGACACCCAAGGAGCAGGAGGAAGTCGACCTGAGAAGAAGTTATGAAAAAGATGAAGTTATGAGAAGTTATGAGGAGATGAAGAATCTTCAGCCTATTTATAGAAGGTCTCCACAAAAAGTAAACACAAAAAATAATAATATATATATATATATATATATATATATATCTGAGAAAAGAAAAAGAAAAAGGAGATACATCCTTAGGTGGCTCTCTCCAAGAAGTTCTAATCCGACCTCCTTAGCCGGAACAAACGGAGAAGGAACTACGTTTCACGTAGAAGAATTGGTCACGAGAAGCCATACAATGATCCCGAAGCCCAACGTAAAACCTCTTCGGGAGTCTCCTGACTGTAACCTGACAGAAGAGATCATCACCAGTGGTTTTCTTTCCAACAACACATTATAATCAAAATCATTTTCAAAAAAGTGTCTGCCTAGCCGCTAAACGGCCGCTCAGGAGGCGTCGTTCGGACCATAGTCGTGGCGAGTAGGGATAAATCGGCTAACTATGTGGTGAAACGATTCATTCTCTGTTGGTGCCTATTATCCGCATTGGACCGTCTAATTTTCGCATTGGGCCGCCTAATTTCCTCGTTGGACCGCTTAATTTCCGAGTATGTAAAAATTTTTAGACATTTCAGCCAAAATAATTAAACCCAAACTAAAGCCTAATTTAATTTTGTTTAATCCTTTACGTTTTTTCCTCCAATTCAAAATGTTTAGTAAATGCTTGAATCAATATTTGTTTGCAAAGATCTGTATGAAAAAAAGAGATGGATTAAAAAAGCTAAGAAAGAGGAAAGAAAAAGAGAGGGCAACTAGCAAATCAACTTCATCATCTCTCCATTTAGTATAACAAGTGTAAAGTTAATGGATCTAATTGGTAATACTAAAATGGAGTTATAGAAAAAATTAACAAAACGGCTACCAATTATTAAAAAAGTAAACAAAATGGTCAAAAGAAAAGGTAAAGTGTTCAAATGGGTAGATCACTAAAAGTTGTTAGATTTTTTTTAATAATATTTTAAAAATAAAATTTACCAATTGAAGATAAAATATTGGCTTACTTTAATTCTATTGGTCTGTTGGATTGCCTACTATCCTAGATGATAAAAAAATTCTATATAAATAGAGGAGTTGGTAAATTCATTTGCATCAATCACTAAAAAAAAATCATTGCTGAGAGAAAAAAAATTTCTCACAAATTTCCTATAAGATAAAATCTATTCTTTCATCTTACCTCATATATAATTGAGGTAACATTTAATTTTTCTTTTTTCCAACAATATAAACGATAAAAAAACCCAAAGCAAATTGGTCATCCTAACTGGTAGATCAGAATCAATATGAATCATGCTGGACTGATATGATTTGGTATTTTGGGCAAGCTTGTCCGCTCTTGTATTCGTTAATCTTGGATGTGGATACTCACAAACTTATCAAAGACCTTCTTATTTCATTGAAATTCCTCTAGGTCGACAGAGAAGGCTGGTCACGTTGTGGATTCAGACACCATCTTCACCAGGTCGGAGCAATCTGTCACAAAAATGACATACATCTTGGTAGTGGAGAATACTTATATAATCCATCACAAAATGAACGCTTCAAATTCCACATGAGGTGATGAGAGGCTACATCTAACATTTCTAGCCCCCATCATTGTTTCCATACCTACATGTTCTATATGCCAACGTTGACCTGAAAACTAATCTCATTCTTTCCAAGGTCCATCCACTTGACACCATCTGCCCTTTTGAGCTAAAGTAGTTGCCATTGGTAAAATCTCTGGCAGGATTAAATATACTAAATCCAGGGTCTCACTGATTTGAGCCTCTTCCCATAGTGTAGCCTCAGCCTCTGCATGGGACAATGTCTTAGGGTCCCTCTCGATATCATTAAAAAGTTTATCATTCCGGCTCTTCCTAATCTGTTTTTAATCATTTATTGCAAGATAAATCACTAGAAGTGACGGAGATACATAATTTAAATAACGAAAGAGCCAATATTTAAAAATTGTATCAAGAATGATTGGAATTTTTTTTGATTTCATCTCCTTCATTTCAAGTCGAACAATTTTATACTCCTCCCACAATATTTTGCCGTCTTCATCGCCAGCAGGATGAATCAAGGGTCCATCATGTTGATCCCTTATGTTTATCTACATCAACAAGGTTCTCCTTGTTGTTAGCTTAATCGCCTATGAGCGTAGATATCGCTGGGGTCTATGGACCGGACATCCTGCGTGCACTGCAGACAAATAATTTATCTGCATAGATACAACACTTTGTCTGGCAACAAGGTCTTCTTGCATGGTTTGTAGATCGGTTAACCTCTTCTCCAATCCACCAAATTTGGTTGCTAAATCTGTATTTCCTTCCGCCAACTCTTGAGGGCTTCAAGTAATTGTTAGTGAGAGTTCATGATTGGTAAGTTGCGTAAAGAAACTCCTGAAAATAGAAAATTTTCAAAAGCTAAACCCCCTCCTTCTAGCACAAAAATGTGGATGCTAGATTTCACACCCTATATTTGTATTTAGCTAATGAAATACACAAAATACATATAGGAAGAGCATTTAGAAATATCTTAGATGTAACTAATCAAAAGTAATGTATATTGCTTGTGTCTTGTGCCCAAAAAAGTCTCTTGTTACAATTCATAAGGTGTTATATTTATACTAATATTTACATCTAATTTGCTTAATCAATGTGATTATCCTCTTAACTGTGTCCAATTTGATCTTGTGATGGATGCGGTAACGCTCTCCTTCAAATTCCACCGAGCTGTCCAGGTCCTCGCGTCACACCATTCTTCATTTGTGATTTGAGCTCTTCAGCTCCTGAGAACCAACATATATAACTACAAGTAATTGAGATAATTAAGGGGTGATAGTAAATTGAAATATAAGAAAATTTCTTGAAACTTAAGTCCTCCGAACTGAAGCTACCGCTCGAACGACTTGGGGAGGCTAATTTTTGGATTTTGAACTCTCAAACTCCCGGTTCGGATCCCAGAGAAGAAGTCCACATCACATAACACGTCATCATAACAGGGTCAAGGGTCAACGTTACCTAAGTCGGGCTATAAATAGAGGAACAGACCAAAGAAGCGATCAAAGTGAACCAAAGGTATTGAACCGGAGAGCTTGCATAAAAAGAAAAAGATCGACAGACAAAGACTCGGATAGCTCGAGGTATTTAAATAATGGCGTTACAACATTTATTGCAAGATCATAATGAGCATATTTACAGAAATTAATTATATTAATTAGGCAAATTAAATGTTAACATCTGTATAAAATATGAAACTCCTCCGATAGAGAAGGAAACGATCAATATATGCAATTCTGATTACTACATCAAAATATTCTTTGGCATATTCTTCTTAGATATTTCCTTATATTACTGCAATTCAATATAAAAACTAACTAAAATTCTCTGATTAACACAAATATTCAGGGTGGAATCACACATCCACAAAGATGATGGTTCGAACGGCTTGTTCCTTGAATAAAACGTTTTTGACGTGATGGGAAGTCTTATTTGGTTGATATGAGAAGGAAAACTTGCAATTGCAAATACTTTGATATAGTTCTCTCTTTTTTACCACGAAACATTTTGTATTTTTTATGTTTATAAGAAAACATGGTTCTCTTTTCTTCGGAAATAAAATAATGGATTTTATTTGGGTCTTTTGATTGACCAAACTTGCCTAAATTATTATTATTATATTTTTTTGTTAAAATTTGTTTTTTTTTTAAATATGTGTATCACCTTAGTAAAAAAAATATTGAATGTTAAAATATGTGTATCACCTTGGTAAAAAACAATTTGGGAATTATAAATTATTAGTGGTTTGCATTGGTGTATATATATATATATTTTTTTTTTATAAAAAAAACAGAGAATTATATTTTATTCTTATTAAGATATTTCACTTTTTGTGCATTGGATAAATAAGTGTTAAATGTTAAAATATGTTTATCACACTAGGTAAAAGAAAGAATGGGGCATTATGGTTTTTTATTACCATAATTGTACAAACAACACATTACACTTTTAAAAACATTTTGTTAAGACTAATCACCTTAAGAACCCAAACGCACAGAAATGAGTTTAAAACATGTTAATGCATGAAACCTCTGAATTAACAACTTACTGTCTCAAACCATCTGTAAAACTACAAATTTAATGTTTATGGTAGTGTAATACTAATTAAACTTGAAAACATCGAAAATTACAACTATTTGCAAATTGGTATTACTAGAAAATTGGATATCATTTAGTGCAATTTTAGCGGCGTCCACGTCAACAAATAACGGTGCACGTGTATATATGACAGCGCAAGTGTAATTTGTTGCTTTTCACATATTTGGTCCTCCACTTGTATATATTTTTCTTCTTTTCACTTTAATTTTAATCATTTTCCTCTTCCCTTCCCTTTTATTCCTGATTCCCTTATTTCCCTCCTCACAAAATCTAGGGTTTTCCTCCTTCCTCTCTTTCTCCCTCCTCTTTCTCTAATTTTACATAAAAAAGGGCTTCGTAAACTCATCTCTGGAGTATTGTTGATCTACAAAAAATTGCATATTTTGGGAAATACTTGATAACATCGGTATCACTATCACCATTAGATCTTCCAAATGGATCCCATGGACCTCAACTACTGTTCAGACAAGGAGAACATGAGGTTAATGAACATATTAGAGTGGATCCGTTATCGGTTTTGTGAATAGTGTTTTAACGGTTTTCCCACGTGAATAGTGTTCCAAACGTTTTACGACTTTTGAAACCGAGCAGCCCATTTTTTTCTTTAAGTCTCCAGCCGCCCCTTTTCATGTGGATGGCCAGCCGCCTTTTCTCTGGCATGTGTACATGGGTGGCTGGTCCATGGGCGGCTAGATGATACTCACGGGCGGCTAGACAATGCTCGTGGGCGGCTGGACAGTGCTTCGTGGGCGGCTGGACAATACTTGTGGGCGCTCGGGATCAGAACATGCAAATGCCTTGTCTTAGATCGATCCGAGCCCGGGATTATGCTCAAAGGAGGGATGGGCGGCTGGGCATGTCTGGGATAAGTCCAGCCGCCGTGCATTGATCGAAGGATGATGGGCGGCTGGCCATGTCCGGGATGAGTCTAGCCGCCATGCATTGATTGAAGGATGATGGGCGGCTGGCCATGTCCGGGATGAGTCCAGCCGCCATGCATTGATTGAAGGATGATGGGCGGCTGGCCATGTCCGGGACAAGATCAGACACCACGTTTGATGAAAAGAGGATGGGCGGCTGGACTTCTCCGGGACAAAATCAGACGCAATGCTCTCTTGGACATGTGATGGTGGGCGGCTGGCCTCATGCACAGAGCATGGGTGGCTGGCCTCATGCATAAGCATGGGCGGCTGGCCCTTACGCTTGGGATATGATCCGTTTGGTCTTGATCTTGAGTTCTCGTTCTATCAATCTCTGAGGAGGGCATTCTGACCCCAGCAGTTAGCCCCCCAGCTCTTTGCTTTCGTGATCCGAAGCAATGAGTTTTGAGCTGAGAGTTTATCGGGATTGATGGAACTGGAAGGCAACAGGTTTTTTCGTTCGTCTGTCATGTTCTTAATGTCTTGTCAGAGATGAGTACTGTCCCGTCATGTCTGCATGGGAGTTCGTGCCATCTTTGCTATATTATGGGATGGTATCTTCTTCATTCTTCACCATTTCACTTCTCTCTTCAAGTTTTTAAGTTTTCTTCAAGCGTTCTTCAAGTGTTCTTCAAGTGTTCTTCAAGTATTGTTTTTTCTTTTTATGATATGGCGGGTCAACCACGAACTCCTTTCAAGCTTAACTTGGATGCAATACTGAACTTTCCCATCGAGTTCGATTACTATCCGGAACAGGACGCGGGCATGTGGATGATTTATTTGTGGCGGGTGAAGGCGCCATTCCGCAAGTGGCGGCTGGCTTTGAAGGCGTGCCTCAGTGGGCGCATGGCTTTGCGAATGGCCAACAAGGGGCGCCTGGCCTTGAGAATGACCAGCAAGGGATGCCTGGCATTGAGAATGATCGGCAAGGGGCAAAGATATCTCTGTGTACCAGATCTCTCAGCCTACACAGACCAAGGGGTATAGGAGGGAGGCTAGCAAGTGTGAGCTCGGAGTTATTCGGAGTACACGGGAAGTGTTGGACGAGTTTCAGGTCGATTTTCGCGTCCCTGATGAGATTGGATTTTGTCTCCCGAAGGACACTGACCGGATGGACAGGGCCCCGAAGGGATTCTTCGTGGTATATGAGTCTAAGTTCTACGAGGCTTTCCTTTGGTTCCTGATTCCGGGAGTCATCTTCGAGTATTTAGAGCTTCATGGAGTAGTGATTTCACAACTCGTGCCTTCCTTGATGAGGATAATGATGAGCTTGGTGGTTCGGTGCACCGAATGTGGAATTAAGCTGGAGGCAGCTCACATTCGGAATTTCTTTTCCTTAAAGAAGACCAGCGCCCGGATCTCTTTTGCCAACTTACTATCAAAAAACGTGCAAAGATGTTTTACATCGGGCTCCGACAGCACTGCAAAGCTTCACAGGACCAGTTCTTCTATGTGAAGCATAAGTCCTTCTCAATCAGTCCCGACTACAGCGGCCGAGTCAGAACCGCTTGGAAAAAACCTCGTAAGAATTTTGTCTTTTTGTGAAGTTCCTTTATAAATAGGTTGATCAATCCTCATAACTTGACATATTTTCTTTCAGGCTCTCTCTCTTTTCCTCCTTCTGGTCTTGATCTTGGGACTATCTTTAACGAAGTTCAGAAGAAAAAGGTTAATTGGTTGAGTTCTGAGCTTTGGGGTCGTTTTCAAGAAGCCAAGGACATTCGCGCAGGCCGTGCTCTGATCAAAGGTCCAGATTTCGTTGATCCAATGGCCAGTTACCCTGGGATGGAAGAAGTTTGGATGTACTGCCAGCAGAAGTACGGCAAAGATGGTCCTTCCGAGCTGGCAGCTGATTTTGAGCCAGCGGCCGGACCTTCTGTTCGGGCGGCGTCTGGGGTGGATGCTACTGTGGAGGAAGTCGCTGTTCCTCTGGGATCTGATCATGCTATTGTCGTTGAAAAGGGCAAATGAGTTGCTAACAGCTCGGGTTGCTCGAAGAAGGCCAAGGATTCCCAACAAGCCGAGGCTTCTGGGCCCGGCCATTTGTTTGAGAGTTTACTTCGCGGTTTACACTTCATACTATTTGCCTATGCGAAGTGCTCCTGAAGGTAAACTGATCAGAACATCATCTTGACGCTTCCCTCATTCCCGATCAGGTAACGCCCTTCAGATGTTAGTTCGAAAACTTGTATAGCGCACTACTTCTATCCGCTGTGGGATGTTGAAAGAACCATGGTTGATAAGTGAGCGTCTTGTTGTGGCCAGAAACAGACGTATTTGTTTGAGAAGCCCTGAGTCTTTAGGAGATATTTTTAGTATCTCAGTTGACGGGTAGTCCTTGATGAGTTGCGAGATGCTAAGTATGTTTACCCGGGTTTGTTTCTTGACTGGTATTCTTTGGGAAATGTTCGAGTTCAATAGTGTTATGAGATGCTAAGTCTCAATGTTCATCTCTCGGGTCTTTCCGAATCTTTTCTTCGTTTGTTTCCCTGGATGGGTTGCGAGATGCTAAGTCCGGATGCTCATCCGGATCGTCATTCTCGAGAATTTATTCGAGTTTTGGATATGTTATGAGATGCTAAGTCTCAATGTTTATTCTTGATTTTTGCGAAAATTTTGGGAGTATATGTATATACGGAGGAGTGATATGTTTTCCCACTCCCCCCCCTTTTTTTAAGGAGGGGGCAACTGAACTCGTTTTTAAGCGAGCTGCCTACGTACCCTTTGTGAGAAAGGATCAAGTCACCCGTAGTTCCGTTTTTTTTTTTTGTTATTATTTTTTTTTTGGTGGCTAGTAGACGGCTTGGTTACTGCCACGGAAACGTCTGTTACGGTTTGGTGGCCTCTGCAGTAGCTTCTTTGCAAGTTTCTATTCTTCTTGGTTGGTTTTGACTTCCGCGGACAGAATTCCTGTTTTCTCGAACTGGTTGGTTCTGCTCGCCTTTCTCCCTGACTGGGCTAGTTCATCTTCTTTCTTTCGTTTCGGGTTCTCTCTTTGCGGGATCGTTGGGTTCCGAAGCTTTTGTTCTGCTAAGAAGCAGATCCGGGCGTCCTTCTGGTTTCCCTAAATGGTATTGATTCCGCTTGGTGTTGGGAACTTTAGACAGAGATGGTAAGTCGACGGGATTGCCCGCATCAAGTTGATCCACGGGGTTCCCATTATTACGTTATAAATCGCGGGTTGTTTGCCACCGAGAAATTAACGATCTTCGTAATCCCAAAAGCGTGAACCGGAAGCCGGATTGTTCCGTCTGTCATAGTGACTTTGCCAGAGACCCCGGTTAATGACTTTGGATTGGGTTTTACCTTTGACAGATCCACATTCATCCTTTGAAAATGACGTCCACTGAACTCCCGGTGTCGATCAAGATCTGGGAGACGTCATAGTCGTTAATATCTAGCTCCACCACTAAGGGATCATCATCAGGCTGGTCAAGAACTTCGGCGTCCTTTTTGTTGACAGCAATCCTGTCGTCGTTCGCGGTGATTGGGTCTTGCGGGTTTGACTCTTTGTCTCCTCTTCTCAAGAACACTTTTATAGACGCCACTGTATCTCGACAGTACTGAGATCCTCCAAAGATTATGTGAATTCTTCTCCGGTTTGCGGTGGGGTCATCTCCATTTGGTCTCCTTCCCCACTTGGGCGTTTCTCCGGGAGGCCCCTCACGGCGTTCTTGGTTGGATCGTCTGCCTGGGGCGCCTGCATCTTATTTGGCCGCTCCGAGACTATCCAGGGTTATCTCGTTTCCGAGTTCTCCAGCCAGTAATTTTGCCGCGAGCCTTTTCCCGATTGTCCTATAGTGTTCGGTCGAATGGCCTTTGGCTTTATGGAAGTTGCAGAAGGCGTTTTTGTCGTAGCCTTGGCGAGTCCACGTATTCCATGATCCTTTGTTGCGCCCATCAGATGGTCTCTTTGTGTTTATCTATTAGTTATGCGCTCCGCCCAGGTTGGGTTCCTCGTTTTATCCCATCGCCTGCTCTTCCTTTTGGTGGGAGCGTTGGAGGGCTGCATTGCGCCCTTGTTGTTTGCTTTTATCAATTGACGTCCTTTGGCCAAGGCCTTCATATCTTCTTCGTGAATCAAAAAGTTTGAGCCGTGGTGTAGAGCGTCTTGGATAGTCACTGGTGGGTTTACGGTGATTTCCTGCCTGAAACTGGAAGCATACCACAGGGACTTTCTTAGGGCGCTTATTGCGGCCTTGTCGCTTAGGCCATCGATCTTTGACACGATCACCTTGAACCTCTCTACGAAGTTTTGGACACTTTCCTCTGGTCCTTGCGATATGGAGTAAAGGTCTGCATTGGATATTGAGCGGCTTATGAACAGCGAGTAGTGCTTTAGAAAGGCCGGCGACAGCTGATCAAAATCGTCAATTGAGTCTCTTTCCAACCTTGAGAACCATGACAGAGCAGATCCCTTTAGGTGTTCGACGAAGAGAAGGCAGAATCTCGCATCCTTTTCTTCGGGCTTGAATCTGGCCCGACCCTTCGCGATGTGGAAATCTGTCATATGTGCTTTTGGATCCGTCGTCCCGTCGTAGAAGGGAATTCGGATTTTTTCGGGGTCAGAGAGTCTTACGCTTGTGATCTTCGAGGTGAATGGGATCTTTCGCGTTTCCTCCAAGACTCGGTCAATCTCCTGGGCCGCGCTGGTCGCTTTATGGACCTGCGATATGACTTCCTTAATCTGACTCGCGGTGAGTTCCAGTCGAGCTCGGAGTTTATATATCTCGCTTCTCTGGATAGTTGGTTGGTTTGGCTGGCTTCCATGCTCCGCCTTTTCTTGCTCCCTTATCCAGCGAAGTTCCTCCTCGTCTGCGTCTTTATCCTCGTTGTCAGTTTTGCTTTCTTCTTGACCGGCTCCATTTGCGGTGTTTCCTGCGTTTTCTCCGTCAAACACCGTGGAAGCCGGTTGCTCACTCGTCTATCTCATGGGATTCTTCCATGGTGGAGGAGGTGGAAATAACGGTTCTCTCCTCCCAAGAGGGGTCTGCTCGCTAGGATTTTGACCGTCCCGGATATCCGCTCGCGGGGTGAATTGGAGGCGTCTTCTTCCGAAAGTTCGGGGGCCACGAGCCAGCTCTTGGGCAGCTGCTCTTTCTTGCCTGGCTTGTCGCTCAGTGATATCGGCTATCATGTTCCTCAGTTCGACGATCGCTGTGATATCCTGGGCCAGACCGGAGGCGCCGGTGTCAGCAGTTTCCGTTTTGACTGAATCTCCGGGCGGCAACCCAAATCTGGTTATTGTAGCGGTGTTGGCTCCAGTTGCCCTAACTCCGATTGCTCCGGTGGCGGTTGCTCTCGCCGCAGACGTCCCAGATGTTGTTGCTCCGATTCCGGTTGTTCCTCCGGCCGGTTGGTTGCCGTCGTTGGTTCTTCCTCCGTTAGTTATGATCTTCGTCTTCCCGTCCTCTCGTTCTTAGAGTAAATAATATTTCTCGTCTCCACAGATGGTGCCAAACTGTGAGAGCTGGAACTCACACTGTCAGAACTTATATTTTATGGAGGCTCGAAAATTGTATGTTAAAAGAAGTGAATGACCGAAATTGCAAAAAGATGATTTTGTTGAATAATATTTCCGGAGTACAAGAATATTAGCAAAAGCTCTAATACTCGGATTGGGATGATCTTAGCCTAGTACAAGCATCTATATTTATACTAGAAGACCTTAGGTGCTAAAACTCCTTCTGGGCGATGTGGGGCTTTGTTCTCGCCTTCTGGTCGCCGACCTAGTCTTTTGGGCCCGATCCCTGGCCTGAAACCTTCAGCAATCCGTCACATGATCTGATCCTTGTCAGATCCAACTTTTAATGAACAGTAACTGACCAGTAGTACCCGATGAATAGTAAATCGGATCTCGATTAATCTTCAATTAAGTTTTCGGTTAATTTTTTCTCGTGATGAATAGTGTTTCGTGAACAGTGTTTTAACGGTTTCCCCGCGTGAATAGTGTTCTGAACGTTCTATGACTTTTGAGACCGAGCCGCCCATTTTTTCTTTAAGTCTCCAGCCGCCCGTTTTCATGTGGATGGCCAGCCGCCCGTTCTCTGGCTTGTGTACATGGGCAGCTCGATGATACTCACTGGCGGCTGGACAATGCTCGTGGGCGGCTGGACAGTGCTTCGGGGGCGGCTGGACAATACTTGTGGGTGCTCGGGATCAGAATGTGCAGATGACTTGTGTTGGATCGATCTGTGCCCGGGATTATGCTCGAAGGAGGGATGGGCGGCTGGGACATGTCCGAGATAAGTCCAGCCGGAGTGCATTGATCGAAGGATGATGGGCGGCTGGCCATGTCCGGGATGAGTCAAGCCGCCATGCATTGATTGAAGGGATGGGCGGCTAGCCATGTTGGGAATGAAATCCAGCCGCCATGCATTGATTGAAGGATAATGGGCGGCAGGCTATGTCCGAGACAAGATCAGTCACCACACTAGATGAAAAGAGGATGGGCAGCTGGACTTCTCCGAGGCAAGATCAGACGCCATGCTCTCTTGGACAGGTGATGGTGGGCGGCTGGCCTTTGGAGATGGGATAAGGTCGGCTGGCCTCATGCATAATATGGGCGGTGTTGGGGTCGAAATCCCCTCCTCGGAGATTGATAGAACGAGAACTTAAGATCAAGATCAAACGGATCACGTCCTGAGCATAAGGGCGAGCCACCTGTGTTTTATGCATAGGCCAGCCGCCCAACATCTCTCACTCGAGACCCGGCGCCCGGACTAACTCTAGCCGCCGAGCATCTCTCAGTCAAGATACGGCGCCCGGACTTGTCCCGGACTAAGTGCAGCCGCCGATCATCTCCCAGCACAAAGTCTGGGCGCCCGGACTTGTCCCGAACAAAGTTCGGCCGCCCAGCATCCTCTTAGGACGAAGGATCGGCGCCCGGACTCCCATGGATGGAGTCCGGGCGCCCATCATCCTCTCAGGACGAAGGTTCGGCGCCCGGACTCCCATGGACTGAGTCTGGTCGCCCATCATCCTCTCAGGGCGAAGGTTCGGCACCCGGACTCCAATGGACTGAGTCCGGGCGCCCATCATCTCTTCAAGATGAAGGTTTGGCGCCGGGACTCCCATGGACTGAGTCCAGGCACCCATCATCCTCTCAGGATGAAGGTTCATCGCCCGGGCGCCCATCATCTCCTCAAGACGAAGGTTCAGCGCCCGGACTTCCATGAACTGAGTGCGGGTGCCCATCCTTTCTTCCAGCACGAAGACTTGGCGCCCGGACTCCCATGGCCTTAGGCCGGCCGCCCGTCCTAACATCAAGCAAGTTTCCCGGCTCGTTTTGGTTCAACACCAAGCATCTGCACCATCTGATCCTAGGTGCCCACGGAATGATCCTTGCTGCCCACGGACTGAAGTCCAGCCGCCCACGGACTGAAGTCCAGCCGCCCACGGACTAAAGTCTGGCGGCCCACAGACTGAAGTCCGGCAGCCCACAGACTGAAGTCTGGCCTCCAATGCACCCGAGACAAAGACGCGGCGGCCGGATATGACCAAAAGCTTGGCGGCTGGATATTTGAAGGAAAAATGGGCGGCTCGATTTCAAAAGTCGGAAAAAACATTCGGAACACTATTCACACGGGAAAAAACCCGTTAAAACACTGTTTATGCCGAGAAAAAGTTAACCAAAGAATCAATTTAAGCTTAATCGAGATCCGGGTTTACTATTCATCGGCTACTATTCATCGGCTACTATTCATCGGTTACTATTCGTCGGATACTGTTCATAAAAGTTGGGTCGGGCCAGGATCGGATTGTGCGACGGATTGCTGAAGGTTTCAGACCAGGAAACAGGCCCAAAAGACTAAGTCGGCGGCTGGAAGGAAGGAACTTTGTCCCATATCGCCCAGAAGGAGTCTAGGTCTCCTAGGTCTCTTAGTATAAATACATACGTTTGTACTAAGTTCAAATCATCCTAAATCCGAGTATTAAGAGCTTTACCATTATAAGACTTAGGCCTGGGATTTTAAACTGAACAGAGTTTTCCGAACCAAACCGAACCAAACCGGTGTTTGAGAATTTGGTTTAAGTTAAATTATGGTCACTAAACCGATCGGCAGAAAATTAAATTATATTC
>OVBB01001000.1:0-16571 GCA_900406415.1 Isatis lusitanica
TGCCTAATGAAGAAAATATAAACTTGAAGAAGTTGGAAGGAGGTTTTGCTGTGGCAGTGAAATTCAGTGGGAAACGAAGCTGTTATTTGTATAATTGCCTTTCATTTACTTCAGTTATGTGGATCTAAGCTGTATTTGTATACTTGCCTTTCATTTGTAGAGGAACGAAGTTATCTCCATGATACGATCATCACCACCATCAGCTTCACCTTTAATGGATAATCATTCCATATCAGGTATATTAAATCTCTCATATTTTTTGGTTCTCTTTGAAAATCCGAAGCAAAGAGAAATTTGGTTTGTTTTCTCTTTCTTTGTCTGGTCTAAGATCTTTGTTGTTGTTTTTCTTTACTTGTGATGCGTCAAAGTGGGAAAGAGAAGACCATGGTCTTAATCTGTTTCTACTAATCTAGCTTTCTATGTTTTTATGATTTTGTAAACTTATGTAAATTGTAAATTTGTAATTGTTTTTTGAACATCTCTTCACAAATTTGGCTTCATGTATATAACACAAAGCACCATTTTTGTTTCATATGTCCGTGACATACTCACATGTTTGATAAATGTTTATTTTGTTTTTCTCACGCAGAAGAGAGTGAAGAAGATTGGTCAAACGACGTTTCAGCTCAACATGGGTTTTAAAAGTTAAGAAACCTTAGTGGGTTTTACCATTGGAGCAAAGAAACAAAAATACTTTAACATGGTCTCTTACCAAAACTTTAGTAATTAAATAATAATTAAGAGACCAATATGGGTCTCCCCCATTAAACATGCTCTTAGTGCTTCTATGTTTGTACTCCATGCTTTGGAATTAGCTGTGTAGGGTATCTCCATAGAGATGTCATCTTCATGAGAAAGTGGTCTTCGAATTGTTAAGATGGTGGTGTCTGATTCTGTGTTTGGTGGGTGGGTTCGATATGATAAGGAAAAGGTAAAAGGCATTGTGTCTCCCATGGTTTTTTTGGTTAGAGATAGGGATTATAGGTTGAAGAAGTATAGTTTTTAAAGCCTTCGAAGATAGGGGATTTGGTGTATCGTTAATAGTTTGAGTTTCTGTGTGGCAAACCGATACATCATAAGAGTTTGGGATGAATAAACGGTTGAGATACTTGCATACGTTACATGTGAAAGGTTTTGTAAAATAGAGCCAGTGTTTATTGATCATGTGTTATTTGTTAGCTATAATTATAGTTATTTACTGAGAACTTGGAAATATGAAGTCTATCACATTTGTGATTAATTTTGTAAGCCGTATAATTGTTGCTAGAAAGTAGAAGACCAACATCTTCAGGCGATTATTAGTACTATCATACCTCATCTTCTTTAAGGCAGTTAGCACTACTTCTGCATTTACTTCTTTCTTCTTGATTTGCAACTCCCCAAACATACTTTTCGCCCATCTAATACTGCCCGAATTCTCCCTATCCGCAGGGTATTGATGGCAGAACAGCCCCGTGAGGAGGGCATGTTCCCTGATTGAGTATCGAATGGGGACACCATTCACAACAAACCACACCTGGTTTTTCTTCTCAATTTCAGCTCCCCGCAACAGCAACATATGCACCACTTTTAGCTTTCGAGTTCTCTGGCTATTCATATGAATGATATGCTTGAACTGCAGGTGCTGAAGAAACCAATTCCTCTCACGAGGTTCCAAACCCATCTTTCTAAAGAGCTCTTGCAATTGCCATTGATGGCATTTTACAGCGACGGTGACGTTCTTTGTGTAGTCCTCCGGTGAAAAGACAAATCCTAAAAGTCGCATTGCTTCAAAAACATCCTGAAAACTAGTAATAAAAATAATATATAACAATTTTTAAATTAGAAAAATTAGTACAAGTACGAAGTAGTTCTAGTTCTCCTGTGATTCCTAGTTGTCCTACTTGTCAAGTTGTTCTAGTTGTCATGAAATTTCTAGTTGTCCTACTTGTAAAGTTTTTCTAATTTTCATGCAATTACTACTTGTCCGAGTTATCCTGCAATTCTTAGTTATTCTAATCCAATTATCTCCTAACCAATCTCAAATTCAAGAAAACATAACAAATTACCATTACTCATCTACTAATTATGCCAAATCAAAGTTATTATACAAATGCAACTACAATAAACTTAAACAACTGGTATAACTTCAACGTCAACAAACCTTAAAAACTAGTATAAGTAGTATAAATAACCAATTCAAGAAACCCAAATTTAACTTACCATTTCCGACGTGGAGGAAGTCGCCGGAGCCGGAGCAGGCTCAGGAGACGGCTGTGCCGGGTTCCGATTTACAAACCATAGTTCAAGTGTTTCCCCTTCAACAGATGGCTCAGGAAACGGCTGTGCAGGCTGACTGGTTCGCGAGGCAGCACGACACCTTGAAGAGGAAGAACATTCCTCTGATACACGCGGCGGAGGAGACGGCGGTGGAGGAGACGGAGGCGGAGGGCTTGTCTTCTTCCGGACATTGCGAACGTGTTGTTTTGGTATCGTCGCCGTCGCTGCCGCTGTCAGAGGTTTCGTCGCCGGAGGAGGAGGATCCCGAGGTCTCTTTTCGCCTTTCTTATCTCGGGATTTGCCACTCCATCTGGTTTTAGACGACATTCTAAACAAAATCGAAGAAGAGAAGAGAAGACAAGAGTAGATTTTTTTTTTTGATTTCAAAATCAAATCGAGGAAGAGAGGAGAGAAGAAGAGTTCAGAAGAAAGAAGAAGAATGTTATGTGTAACGAGGAAGAGAAGAGAAGAATAAATAATAAAAAGAAAGAGAGAAAGGGAACCATCAATGGTTTTCAAATTAAATCGTCGTGGTTTAAGCATACAGTTTGGTTTTGCTTTTAATCAATTAAATCAGACAGGTTTTATTGTAAATAAGATGTATACTAAATGGCAAACTCGAGTTTTCATCCGTTTTTGATTAATAAATAAAAGAAAAAAAACCCTAATATAACACCATTTTAGAATACAACTTGCTCCTCCGACACCAGAACATATTTTGATCCGGAAAAGTGCTCTAGTGTCTAAAAGTGTCTAATTTGAAAAGAATATTATCAAAAGTACCTTATAGTGTAATTGACTCTAAATATAACCATATCTTCCTACAACATTTAATCTCTTCAACATTTTATATTGATTTTAAATGCAAATATGGAAGATAAGCTAATGATCCAGAATTTCTCTCTTTACCATTGAATAACAATTTTGATAAGTTGTAATAACTGTCCTTAACAGTTCCGTTCTTTAAATTCTGAGTTTCCTCTTTCACTCTCCAAGTTCGTTGTAGCTTTGAACACCATGTTCTGTTCTAACTTGCTCAATAATCTGCTTTGGTTTAATTCACCATTGTTGCTGCTAGAGATGTTTATATGGATACTGTTTATGAGGTTTAAGTGAGCATTTGATTTAAATAAATTCTCATTTCGACACATTAATTCAATTGGGGTTTAAAAGGGTTTACCTAGCACTACAAGAAATATGCGTGTTTAGCGACGGGCAATTATATCGGTTATTTGCCGGAAATCATGTTTTCTGAGACCATTCCGACAAACGTGCCCTTGTCGGCAAATGACTCTCGGAAACTCGCATTGGACAGTAATTTCTCGGTGATTACCGACAAATTAATTACTCGGTAAAGTGTTGGAATGTCTCGTCGGAAATTACCGACATTGTACCGGCGAGGGATATTCTCGGCAGAGAATCGGTAATTTTATCGGTAATTAACGATACGGTTCCGACAAATTTTGTAAATTTAATTAAAAAAAAATAAATGCAAAAATGAAAAAATAAATAAAATAGAAAAATATTTAAATCATTAATATTCTTACATAAATAAGAAAATAAAAATATTAAATCATCAATAATCAACTACATAAAAATAAGAAATTATAATAAAATTAAATACACAATGGCCACAGCAACCGCCGTCGTCGTGACCGCCGTCGTCGTGACCGCCGTCGTCGTGACCGCCGTCGTCGTGACCGCCGTCGTCGTGACCGCCGTCGTCGTGACCGCCGTCGTCGTGACCGCCGTCGTCGTGACCGCCGTCGTCGTGACCGCCGTCGTCGTGACCGCCGTCGTCGTGACCGCCGTCGTCGTGACCGCCGTCGTCGTGACCGCCGTCGTCGTGACCGCCGTCGTCGTGACCGCCGTCGTCGTGACCGCCGTCGTCGTGACCGCCGTCGTCGTGACCGCCGTCGTCGTGACCGCCGTCGTCGTGACCGCCGTCGTCGTGACCGCCGTCGTCGTGACCGCCGTCGTCGTGACCGCCGTCGTCGTGACCGCCGTCGTCGTGACCGCCGTCGTCGTGACCGCCGTCGTGAGTAGAAGAAATGGTGATAGTGGTTGCGGTGGTGGAAGAAACGGCGATGGTGGTGGAAAAACGACGATGGTGGTTGCGGTGGTGGAAGAAACGGTGATGGTGGTAGTAATGGAAGAAACGACGGTGTTAGTGAAGTGGAGAGACAGTCGGCAAAGATGGTGGTGATTGGTTGTCTCTTCCGAAAAGTATCAGATCTAAAAAAAGGTAAATCTGAAAAGAAAAAAAAAACAGATCTAAAACTCTAAATAAAGAGAGAATGGGAGAAGAGGGAAGGAGGAGATGAGAATAGAAAAAAAAAATAAACGTGGGAGAAGATTAACAAGGGTGAAGAGAAGAGGGAAGGAGGAGATAAGAAGTTGAAAACAAAAGAAACGTGAGAGAAGATTAACAAGGGTGAAGAGAAGAAATCGAATAAAGTTAAAAAGATATTGAATTGAAGGTAATAAATTATGCTCGATGAAGAATAAGAAAAAGAAAGATAATCAAGGGGAAAAATGTTGTAAAATTGTGATCGATTTAAGTTAGAAAGAGTGCAGGAGAAGATAATGAAAGATGAGAGAGAAGACCTGAAGAATCTAAAGATAAAATGAATTAAAGGAGAAGAAGATATAGATGAAATAATAAGAAAGAATATAAAAGAAAAAGTTAATGATAAATATCGATAAAATTAATTAATTTTTTTAAGAAGTTAACACAGTTTCGTCGGAAAACTTAGACGAGTGCATGCCAGCTGTTGATAGACCTTACCGTCAAATTTCCGATGAGTCTCCTTCTATTTTTCCGACGTTTTATCCAGAAAAAATAAAGTTGCCGGTATATACATTTTCTGAGAAATTTCCGAGAAAAACTTCCAACAAACTACCGACTAAAATTTGTATCGCAATTTTCCAATCAGATTCCGACTAAATTTTTTATTGTCAAAAAATTCTCAAAAATTTATCACTGCTTTCCAACAAAAAAGTTTGTCAGAAAAATTTTATCGGAGTGGACACATTTTTCTTGTAGTGTAGTTAGAACTTATATATTAAACGGGAATTTGTTAAGATAAACGGGGATACGCTTAACCCATTTTTTTATTCTGATAAAAACGATGTTGCTTTATTTTAGGTTCACAAAATCATAAGCCATCGACTCTTTTTCATTGCCCGACACAAACAGTGACCTTGCAGTCGCTGGTGAAGTAATATTCCAATAGTGTATTGTACGTTTTTTGTTTCTCAATCTCGCCAGTGAAAATTGTTGTTGATTTCAAAATTTTCAGGCTTTACAAAGGATAATTGCTTCAAGTTTGGCAGATTCGATTTCAAATTTTTGCTGGTGAAGTAATCTACCATTTCGAAAATTTCAGGCTTTACACACAGGTTCGTTCACTATTTCCTTGCCGCAATTCTTCCGATCTGTTAAGATTGTGTCTTTTGAACATGTTCATAGAGACTTTGCGTATTGTATCTAGAGTTTGAATTTCTTAGATTTCTCCATTTGGTTTGGCAGAGTTTTGTGTTTGAAAACGAAAACGAAAATGTAAATGTTGTTAAGAAAGTGTCAAGATGTGTTATTTGTTTGATAGGTCTACTAAGTTTGAGAAAACTTTAGTTTTCTTTGTCTTTGTATTCCAATTTTCTAATACAAGTTTAAAATAGGCTCTAATTTTCTAGTTTATGTTAATTTGCAGCATGGATTTTCAATCTGGAAATACTCTAGCACCTCTAAGTGCTCACAATGAGGATATACACAAATAAAGAAGATGCCAAGCTGATATAAAGTAGAAGCGACAGATCAAAATGAGATTCAAGCTGCTCACCTGACTCAAGCTCACCGACTCAAGCTGTACGCAAAAGAGAAAAAACATCAAACGATTAGGAAGATTTTGAATCAGTTGGGATAGGAAAAGATGAGAAAACAAGAACTGTATGTTTGCATTATGGCATAAAGTTAATGGCACACCGTGAAAGAGATGAAAGCTATTTGTTTAGACATCTAGACACTTGTTCAAAGAAGCCTTAGAAAAAATATAATCCTACAAATATGATCAGAAAATAGATTGTGAGATGACTAGTGAGGTAATCATCTATCATGATCTACGATTTAGATATGTAGAATATGAGAAAGTTAGAGAAATAGTAAATTATTTAAATCTTGATCAGTGCCAGCCAATTTATAGGCAAACTGCTACTGCTTATCTTTTTAAGAGCTATAAAAAAGAAAATGAAAAGCTAATAAAAGTGTTTGCTAGACATCATGCTCGGGTTTGCTTTTCTTCTGACCTTTGGACATCTCGTCCCAATACCATGGGATATATCTGCCTCACTGCTCACTTCATAGATGATAGCTGGAATTTACACAGTAATTTTTTTTTTTTTTTTTTTTGTGATCTCAAGCCTCCATATACAGGAGAAGAAATTGCTAATAAGATTTTTCAGTGTATGATGGAGTGGGGTTTAGATAAAAAGGTATTCTCTATCACTTTGGACAACACCACCGATAACAATAGTATGCTGAGAATCCTCAAATGATAGCTTCAGATTATGAGTCACAGTGGCTTGTTGTGTAATGGAAACTGTTTGCATGTGAGATGTTGTGCTGATATTCTGAATTTTATAGTTAAACAAGGTTTAGAGTTGATAAAGGATCTTTTTTCATGATATTAGGGAAACTGTTTGATTTCTGAAAGCATCTCAAACAAGAATTCAAGCATTTGCAGCATGTGTAGAGCGAGCGGAAATAAAGTGGAGCTGTTTTATCGCTTGATGGTCCTACTAGGTTGAACTCTACATATGAAATGCTTGTAAGAGCATTGAAGTTCAAGGAAGTATTTGAAAATAGAAATTATAAATCATTACCTTCAAAGATGAGTGGAACCGTGGAGAAAAGATATGTGAGTTGCTAAAACCTTACAGTGTTATTACAACTTATTTTTCAGGCTCTCAATAGTGTGGAGAATTGAGATATGGCCAAAGAAATTTGCAATTTGTGATGATGATGATTTGAGACAAATGGTCGATTATATGCTAGTTAAGTTTGCTAAATACTGTTAATATTACAATATTGTTTTGGCTAGAGGAGCAATCTTAGATCCAATGATGAAGTTGAAAATGCTTGAAAAATCTTATGAGTCAGTGAATCCTTCTACTTCTAAGTCAAAATCGGAAAAACTCAAGAAGAATTTGACTGCACTGTATAAAGAATATATATCAGATTAGGACTTGAGAAAGTTCTTCAGATGCTTCATCTACACCAACTCCACATGAGCTAGTTACTGAATCTCCACTAGAAGATGATTTCGATAAGGTATGTTCTAATCATATTCATTCTTCTTAATGAATGGTTCATTTAAACTCCATATAAGCGTCCTTACTTGCTTCTTCTAATGAATGATTCATTTTGTTAATTCAGGATCTCTATAAGCTGAAAAAAAAAGTCTCAGTGTGGGCAACATAAAATTACACTTGGATGTGTATTTCGATGAGCCGAGGCTACATGGAAGATCTTTACATGATATGGATGGTTTGAGCTACTGGAGGGATAACCAATTAACACTTGGTGATTTAGCATCCATGGCACGAGATATACTTATCATCCCAATCAATATGGTAGCATCAAAGTTGGATTTTAGCGTTGGAGCTTGGCTTTTGACTCAATACAGGAGCTGTTTGATTCTCAGGAATGTTCAATCTTTATTTTGTACTCGCAATTAGTTGCATGAATTTTCAGAATACGAAGGTAAAAATTCGTAATTTACAAAATTATTGTATAATCACAAATGTTCTTAAACTAAGTTAAACTGAGTTGTAGGGATTGTTGAATATGTTGAGGATATATGTAAAGAAGATGCTAGAAAGACTGCAAGTTCATGAGTAGGATAAGAGAATTCAAATTCGCCAAGAATCATGTCTTTCAAAGTTCGGAAACGCGCTAGGCACTAGTCGTGCGGCTAACCTGGGCCTAGCAACTTAACAAAAATTCGGTGATTAATCGGGGAGTTCGGGACTAGTTCTTAATACAATTTAATATATTTATAACATATTTAATATATTTAATATATATAATTTATATATAAAAGTCTGTAAATCAAACATGAAAATTTTTCCATTACACATCTATACAAAAAGTTACAAAATGAATCTCAATTCATAGAATAAACAAAAAATAGATTGTCTTGATTTTCATAACACACAAAAAAACTAATTAAAAAGATTGCAAGTCTTCATCCTTTTTGTCATTAAAATCAAGTAATCACCATGAATTGAAAAGATGTGTTAGGAATTAGCTCAGTTTGAAACATATGCCTGCAATGATCAAGTAACCAATCAAGTTAGAAAGTAAAACAATAACAATAGAAGACCATATAACAAACAAGACACAAAAACATGCCAACGATTTCTCAGAAAAATCTACCCACTTCGACATGAGTGAACAATACAAACAAGAGAAACAAAAAGAACAAAACAAAGGAATTATATAAAAAACAAACAAGCTAAATCCACATGAGGTGTGTAAATCATAGCTAAATAAACAAATTAGAGATCAATGTGAAGTGGGTGTTACTTAACTGCCGAAGAGCCTACATTGATAACACTAAGTAGCTAACCACTACACATCTCAACAACTATTTAAATCAGAGAGAATTGGGAGAGGAATTGAGAAGAAAAAAAAGTTAAACCTTTCTACAGACAAAAGAAGACCTCTAATAGGTTCTGCTACTCTTATTACACCCAAAACTGCATATAAGAACACAAGAAGAATCCTTTCTAAGCAAAAAAAAATCACAAAAACAATCAACCGAAACATGTTCAAATAAATCAAACTCCTTTTTACTCTTAAATCTATTTCTTCACAGATACAAATTCCCAGACAAAAGTGAAATGCATTAATTAACAGAAGAGAAACAAAAAGAATCTTACCTTCGACCTTAGCACAGTACGAGGAGTGGAGAAGCAGAAGCCCACGAAGGCAATTCAGCTTCAGATCGTCTCAATTTCGAGAACCCAGAGTGAAGGAACCACACGAAGCTTCGATTAATCTCGAACTCTCAATCCCCTGTCGATTTTGTCTCCATCCCCTGTCTCTTCTCTCTAAAATTTATGTGGTCAGTATCTGTGTTAACGAAGAAGGAAGGATTATCGTTGAAGTCTAAAATCTAATTTAAAACACATGTTTGAAGTCTAAACCAAATAAAACTAGAATTTTGTTAGGCTCAAATCTCTTTTATTGGGCCGGATTGTTTAGATTTTTAGACTGAATTATTAAAAAAACTTGGGCCGATTTGATCAATGCGGCGACTATACGGAGTAATGCGGCGGCTAGGCGGATCGACACGGCCTAAACGATTTGTTCACCGAATCAAAGCTAATCGGCACGGTGAGGGCCTGCCTAGCGACTAGGCGGCCGCGTTTTTGAACACAGATGTCTTTTATGTTTGCGGATTTTTAATTTTTTTTTTTTTATATTGAACATGTTTGAGTATGCTCTTTTTAACTTGATTTTGATTTTTGAATATTGATCATCATGCTTGTTGTTGTTTCTTTTGGATTGGTAAGAGTCATGTCACAAGACAAACCATTTTTAATAGCTATATATCAGAAATTGTGGTGTTTGATTATGTATCGACAAGATTATATCAAATTTGCAACAGAAATAAAAGTTCAATAAACTATATTCAATTATTTATATTATAAATAAAACACACAAAAATTATATTTTCTATATCAATCCTAATTTACGAATATACACCCAAAAATTATATTTTATCACAAGATAATTTTTTTGTTAATTAATTAAATAAATAAATAAATAAATTTTCTTTATTTGAAAAAGTGAACTGATAAATTTAGTATTTACATTAAAAATAAAAAATGATCAATTCAAAATCCTTTTATATCAATTTTATCTATGTAAAAAATGTATATTTTAAATCTATAATAACTTAAAGCAGTTTTTTGGGGCCTCTGAGGCTATCCACGTCAGCCAAAATAAGCTGCTCTAAAAAGATGCCACATGTCAATTGTATAATTATCGGTTCGTTCTTCTACGATTCTAACGAAAAATATCTCATCGTTTTCTCTGTTCCACATCTGAAACGCTACTTGTAATTCGATTCCTCTTCCGAATCTCAGACCTCCATCTACGTTACCTCCACTAAATCTTCTTCAATGACCACTACCATGCTATTGAAGGCGTCAGTCAAGGAAGGCTATATAGAACCCACCTATTTTAATCTCCACCACCACATCATCTTCATCTAACAGAGCAAAGCAGAACTATGGCTTCCGGAATTTTAGTCCCCTCTACTCATGCAGTTAGTTAGAAGAACTTTTGATGTGCTTCAAGACGATTTTTCTATGAAAAGAACGTAACCCCTCTCCGAACTAAGGCGAAGAAACATAGAGCACTATCGGTGAATTTTATGTAAGTCGGTACGCAAAACCAGAAAAAGGTCGAGAGCTGCAAGAGTTTATATAATTGGTCGATGAATTTGGCTCTCGAAAGGTAATGACGTACTGTAGAGAACAATGGAATATAGTGATAATTTATAATCGTATTCTCTCTACCAAAATCTATATTTGCTGCAGAATTGGAGAGCCGAATTGCAATTGAAATCCTATTTTTCTAGACCCGAGATGGAGGAATTGGAGTATTTTTAGCGATTTGGCTACAGATAGCCCATGAGTCTCATCAGCATCGACAAATCGTTGAAAAAGAGATGGTCCCTTGACTTCATGTGATATTTTCAGAGTAGGCGCAGCAGATCTACTGATAAGCCCAATGATCTCATTCGATCCTTAGTTGGACTGCGATTAAGCGTGAAAAGATATGTCAAAAAGCGATGCTTTTAGAGATTCCTCCGGGAAACCAGATTACTTTATGCCAAGGTACTTTTTCTTTATGATTTCTCATTATGTGGTAAATTTCTTTACTAGAGTACATGTCTTTTTTCTCTATTAGGCCACCACGCATAAACATCTTCTTGTAGTGACATGGTGACTGTAGTGAGATGGATTTGAAGAGAGAACATAGAATCTGATCTAGGAGGAGAGAGAAGCCATGTTTCATTATCGTAAAGCCATTAGAATACGAAGAAAAAGCTATATATCATAATAATGGAAAGACAACATTGAGTCATTGAACATACACATTATTTGTCAAATTTTTATAGAAACAAAACAATGTTAATGTAATATCATATAATTTCTAAAAAACCTAGGAAGAAATCTAAGTAAATATATATGCATTATTAAGCCCATATAAAAAATTTCTAAAATTTCAGACCCAAAATAATATGCATTTTCTTAACAAGCTAGATTTCATTGGATTCCATAGTATGGTCTGAATTAACCACACATACTTTTGAAAGAATAAATATAGATTTATACAAAAACAAATATTGATAAATTATAATGAAAATATCAAATTTTATTTTCAGTCTCTTAAACCAAATTTTATTTATTTAGTCGTCCTATAGAACTTCAAATATGAAATAAGAATCAAAATCTACCAAAATCACCCAAAACATTAGACAAGAAAACAAATAGCCTTTTAAGTTGTTTTGTGATCTTTATTATATTTCAAAAATAAACACTTGGAAACATAACACTGGAAATATTTTAAAACAACAAGACGATTTAAATATTTTCAGATGCAAGAGATGCGGCTCCTATTATTTTTTTTTAATGCCAATTTGCATTACAAAATGTTGAAGCATATGAACAACTTATAGAAATTAGCAATTTCAATTATACATTCTCACGAGACTTACTTGAACATAAAAGAACAACAAAAATGAATACATCTTTATGAAAAATATTTGAAAATAAATAGTTTATAAGATCAAATATTAGACTCTATTAATTACTTTTTTGGGTCAAAAATTCAAAATATCTATTTTATCTCTTACTATTTAAAATATTTGATCTTATAAAATTTATGATGTCAATTTATAAGATATTATGGTGTCATAAAATTATTGTTCACATTTATTCCAAATATACCTTACGTACAAAATTACCCGCACGTAGTGCGGGACAACCCCTAGTTTGTAGTTAAAACAAAAAAAGCAAAAAAAAAATCAAATGTAACTTAAATTGGTCCAAACAGGTCTAAATGGGTTAGTGTTTATTCGCCGGTCTAAATGAGTAACGCTATTATACCTTAAAACTAAATGAGTTTAAACGGGTTTTGGGGTCCAAATACGGTGGGTTCAAAATATGGTGGGTATGCTAATATTAACATCCATGTTGCTCCATAACAAATTTCCAAGAAACTGCCACAATAGTTGGCATTTCTGTGTGTTGTACCGCAAGTGTGCAATGAACATACTTCTTCACCAAAAAAAAAAAAATCAGAAGAGGGGAGCTTTGTCGCAAACATCTTTCAAGTGCATTTCTTATCAATGCAATCTAATACCACTCTTGTCTTGTTAGACCAGAGAGATTGAAACTCAAACATCTACTCTAATGACAATTTTCTCATCTTAAACATCATTTCTTCTCTCTTTTCTCTTAAAATATCTATTCACATTTATATCAGCAACCTCTCTAGTGGATGGTGAAAATCCTATATAAATCGGAGGAATATCAGGAAGAGGATGCAAAAGAACTGAGGTTCACTTTCATCAACAGTCGAACATTTGATTTTATTTCTAATAGATATTAAAAATGATGCTTGCAGTTGAGTTCTGAATAAATATGAAGGATTATAACATATTTAGGAACGACATACAGAATCGTCAAGAAATAAGAAAACATACGTTAAATGTACAATGATATCTAATTGTTATTTGCTATGAGTGTTGTGACCTACAGCTTGTGAATCTCTATATAAATTTTGCAATAACTATGTGCTTTCAATGTTATCCACTTCACAAATAGGTTTATTGTATAAGTTTTTTGAGTGAATGTTGCTTTCAATATTGCTATTGTTACTCACCTACATCAAAATAAAGAAAAACTAAATTAAAGGTGTTGTAATTGAACTATAAAACAACATAATTTTAAAGGTATGCAACATTTAGGAACAACTCAACGCATGAATGAAAAGTCAGAGTATAAGTGAAATGGTTTACTTACATTGACACACATACAACTAAGTCACAAGTTCCATTTTATCTTGTTGATAAGTGTTCGTAATTATCGATAATTTCCTAAACACATAAGAGGAGAATCTTCAACAACCAATTTCATCAACAAAGTAACACTACAAGAAAACACGTTGAAAACTGAATATAATTTTGACCGTAAAGAAACGGTCTGAAATTACCTACGAATATCTGTCCATATTCTAACGATATTGTGATATTTTCAGAAATCCTTCTGAGCTAATTACCGATGGCCAAGTAGTCGGTAAATCCATAAAAAATAATCGCTAGATTTCTGATGGAACCTATTACCGATAAATTCTGACAACTGTTTTACAACCCAAAACCAATGAAAACAGACGGTATATTACCGTTGGCATTTTTCAATGGATTTCTGATGAACTTCCGATGATTGTCCTTCTGTTTAGCGTTCAAAAAATATATTGTATAATAATTATTCAAATGTTAAAAGTCACCAGATTTTCGTCGGAATGCCGTTGGAATATGCGAATTTCAGTTTTTTAAATATTGACATCACCCATTCGCATCAAAGCTCAAAATAAACAATACTGCAAATGGCTTTCTAGAAATCCTTATAACTATTTGTGGTCATGGGTGGACAATCGATATGAGTCAGCGACGGGACAACTTACGGAAGGGTTCGTTGAAGGGTTTGCACAATTCAAAGAATTTTTTGGGAACCAAGACATATAAGTACAAACTGGTAACATGTATTGTCCTTGTCTTAAATGTGGAAATATCAGATTTCATTATGTTTATACAGTAATAAATTATTTGATAAGAAGATGATTTATGTTGGGTTAGAAAGTTTGATATTTGCATGGATAGAATCAGTCAATGATGGACTTTGGGAGTAGTAATGATCAACCTTATACTGCTGATAGGTCAAAGGAATCTACAAGGGAATTATATGAAAGCGTAAGTTCCATTCAGATGGTCAATGATGTGTTTCGTGAATATATATGAACATTTAGTGAAGGTAAAAATAGAATAGAGGAACCTAATTTGGAATCTCGTAGATCCTTTAATATATTAGACTATGCGAAGAATCTGTTATACAAAGGTTGTAGAGAGGGATATTATCCTTTGTTAACTACGACGAGATTGATAGCCATAAAGTCGGATTTTAATTTGGCAAGGCTTGTGTCAATGCAATAGCTGATATTCTGAAATACATTTTGTCTGAAGATAATCTTGCGCCAGATTCCTAGTATGAGGTCCGAAACTAGTTGATTGTCTTAGTTTATCATATCATATTTTGTGGTAGAAGTTATTAATCTATTTGGAAAAATAAAATAAGATGATTTCATTTAAGTTTAGATAAGAAAAAATAAGAAAATTTCATTTGTAGGTTTATGTTCGTTTTTTAAGAATAATTTCATTTGTCGGCTTATGTTGGTTTTATAAGAATAACTCTCAGTGCTTTCTTTGACAACATAAAAAAATCTCAATGCTTGTGATATACTCTTCTTTGTTTTGTTTTCTATGTAGACTGGGTGGTGATCTTAGGGTTTGCCTACGCTTCACTGAAACATCTAGCTACTAAGGTATGTGACGACTTTCGGTGAACCATATAGGGTTCTTTTTGGCGAATATTTTAATTAGATTTATTTTAAATTATCTTTCTAGGGGTTTTGTTTAGGAGCATCTCTTCTAATAATTCATTAAGATTTACTATGGCTTCTCTGAGCGACTTGAAATTCTCTCTAATAGACCAGAGGTTTACGAAAACGAGCTGTGGCTTCTTCCGCACGTCGAGAATGATCAGTTCAAAGAGAAGAGGTGGTTCTACTTTGTTATAAGGACACGTCGATCTAGGAAAATACATAATCGTACGGTTCCCAAAGGAAGAGGTAGTAATGGTGGGACTTGGGCAACTACAGGCGTAAAGAAAGAGATCATGGACAGCAAAAATAAGACTGTGATCGGATATAAAACATAACTCGCATACCACAAGAATTCAAGGGAAAGCCAAAAGGGGACACAATTGGTTGGTGTATGACTGAGTATTGGCTTGCCGATAAGAATGATGCTCAGTTCCAAGAAGTAGTATTGTATCATCTTCGTGACAAGAACAAGAAAGTCAACAAGATTATCGTTGACCAGTTACCAAAGAGCAAAACCGGAGACAAAAACAACGCTGTTGAGCAGCCAGAACAAGGGAACAGTGACAATGACGACAATAGGTCTGGAACCTATGTACTCATTGGTTTCTTCATCAACAACAACAGCCACTGATTCCTCCTCCTCAATACATGATTCCTCTTCTTCAAGGTCTAGATTCAAGATTTCTGTGGCAAGACATGACCCCTACTCGTGAAGTAGAGGGATTAGGACTACAAAACATGATGGGATATTCTGATAAGAACACTCAAGAACAACAACATCCACAAATTTCTCTTCCTCCTCAAAGTCAAAATTTGGAAAGCATAATTAAACAATCTGCTTGTAATCATGGAAGATCAGTGTGTTGACCATAATAGAATATTTTATTTGACTGACGAAGAAGCCAACATCACTATACCACAAAACAATAACAAAATATGATGATGAATCCTTATGATAATATGTCTTCCTCAATACCGAATTATTATTTTTTTACTTTGGTTATTAACTCTGATTTTTTTTTAAGTTTCTCATCAAAAGGAATTTTGTTTGTAAGAATATCTGTTGGTTATTTGTTCTGAATTTTAAATGATAATTGGTCTTATTATTAGAAACTTAAAATGATCTGGTCATAGTTCAAAATAAAATACAACTTCTAGAAGAAAAAAAGATTTAGCCCTAATTCTCTCAAGATGTCTCATTGTATAATCGTTGACGATCTTTCTTATTTAACCTCCAATGAAGGTTCTTGGATTATGATTGACTATTTCACTTTCTTTTGTCGAAAAAAAAGTTAGGAGGAGAATCCCAATTTACCAGGGGAGAACACATAGACGTGAGTAGAAAGTAACTTTTTGCTATTAGGATTTTGGTGATTCCACCGCATGTTTCAGTGGACACATCCGAGCCGGAACGATAAAATAAAATTTAGTGGTTCCATCAGCGCATGAACTAAAGAAGTTGATACAGTGAATGCAGTGCAAAAACAAGCCATCTCTCTCTAGGCAGGTATTCAAAATCCAATTTCTTTGTGGGAGGATTTAGTAGAAAGAGGTTTTTATCAGCGGCTTTCCA
>OVBB01001001.1:0-14064 GCA_900406415.1 Isatis lusitanica
GCTGTACGGCCAGCCTTCGACCCATCCATCATCCATCAAGCAATCTCAGTTTTGAGGCATACATCATTTGATCATACCTTAATTGCATGAAATGTGATTATATACCCTGAAATTTTTAAAAGAAATTGAGAAACACTTAAGTATAAAATATATGAATAAATTTGATACTATCTGATTAATATTCAGTAACCACCTATTATTATTTTATATTTATAAACCAAAACTTTTAATGATTTTTTCCTCGACCACTAATATACATATTAAAAAAAATATATACCACTCCTCTAACAAATTGACCGATTCAAAAATAAATCTACTGACTAAGAAAAAAAGAAACTTACCAATATTAAATAATTTACATCCATTAATAAATCTACGGAAAAATGCCAAAAAAACCGGGTCCATATGCAATGTGAAATATGTGTATCACTATTTTGATAATGACATTAAATTGGTATATATGGTTTTTTCAAATTTTACTAAAACCAAACTAATTCTAATTTTATTAAAATAAAAACAAGGAACTAGGCAACATTATCTTATTGTTTTATATTCAATAATAATTATTCTTAAAAATATCCATGCTTCCTTTTATTAAAATTTATAATTTTTGTTCGTATTTTATAATTACTTTTCGTTTTAATTTACTGTTCCTCTAACAAAACTGCCATTTCGTAATGAAACTTATTTAGCAAATATTATGTGGTTTGGTCTTATACAACTGGCAATGGGAAAGAGGTATATATTCTCATACTAATCCCCGAGTAATGTATACAAATCGTGTTGCCTCTTTAAACGCACCCCAAGGCATATCTATCTATATGGTACTGTTACATCAATTAACACCTCCACTATTGTCTATGCATCTTAAGATGTTAAGATGAGATATATTGCACATTTACAAGGCAGTGAAAAAGTTTGCAAAGTCCCCTCTGCAGAACACAAGATAAGCCACGAATCGAGAACCAATGGAACAATGGGCACACAGATTTACATAATCAAAAATCCGGTTTAGGATTTCATGCTCCAGATTGGGCTCGGTTTCCGATGTTGAGGATTCTCGATCGAATAAACAAGAAAGGCTCCATCTTTCGTCCCTGCTAAGAAACACTCTTCTTGAGTTACAGTCAAAGAAGTGATTATCTTCCCCGCTCCGTTATACCTTCTTACTACTTCGAGTGTGTTCATAGACCGGACAACTATTTGTCCTTGGTCACCGGCACTGACCAAGAACTCTCCGCACTTGCTAAGTTCAAGACAGTTGATGCGTCCGTTTGACTCGGAGCTGGCTAGATGTTTTCCGTTAATGGAGTAGAGGTGCAGACTAAGATCATCGTCCCCGTACAGAACTATCCGTCCATGGTGCGATGCAGCAAGCTTCGAAACTGCGCTGCCCGAAGGATGTTTTAATGATCTTATGTACCTTCCTTCTCGCAATGTGTGGAACACGCAGGTCCCATCTTTTGACCCACTGATGACTATATCAAGATCGGTGCTGACGTATAAGCAGGTTATTATATCATCATGACCACAGAGAATATGAGAAGGAGCATCCGCGAGGACGATATCTCTCCGTAGTGCTTCTGCGTGTATATTCTTAACCCTCTTTTCAGGTGTTCTCGTTCGGAGAATGTCCCACAACATCACAGTCGTATCATAGCTACCAGTTGCAAGAATGCTTGAATCAGCAGTCACTGCAGTATCAATGATATAATCAGTTAGGTATGAGTAGCTTTAGCAAACCATGAACTGCTTAGACGTGGTTAACGAAAACTCCTTATTTATATGAAAGAGCTTAAGCACCTAGCTTGTGAGACTGAGAGGTTTTCTAGTCAAATTGATGTTATTCTTTACCATAATTCCAGATTGGAATATTATCTCGAAAATAAAAGGAGAGCTATCCTTGAAAACTAATAGATTCGTTCCAAGCACCATAAAGTCGAAGCCCGTCTACATTCTCATCTCTAAGAGGCAACATCATCTTCAACCATGCAAAGGAATAATAAAACATAGAGCATACCTGCAACACAGCTTACGACATCTTTATGATGTCGGATGCTCTGGACAACTCGTCCATCAGTCAAGGATATGACATGAAAACTGTTCTCCCAGTTCCCACATGAAACCAGAAAGTTTTCCAGTGGCGTTTGCATTGCCGCAAAGCACTGTGATCCAAGTTCAACATTATCTGCTAAGGGACTTCCAATGTTACGGGGAGAGAGAACATCAGAACCAACTCCAAAGAATGGATCCTACAGTGACAGATGCCTCAACTGAAGTCGTATAATATAATGTCGAATTGGACGGAACCAAAAAGATGATACAGAACATACCTGAGAGCTAGAAAAGGTAAAGTTTCCACCAGAATGTAGTTGAGTTGTCAACCAAATCTTGACTGACAAAGTGAGACCCTGGTTAACGAGAACTATATTTGAATCTACTATACCAACATATAGAACTGCTGATGGGGGGTTAGTTGTAGCGGGAAGAATTGAAGTCAAAGTAATGGAAGCAGGCGCAAAGTACAAAGGATGTGCAATTGGAATAGGTGGCCCTCTTCTCGGATGTTTCTTCCGGAAGATTTGGATTGGAGTTTGACCAAAATTAGCAATCTGATCTTCAATTGCTGATATTTGCAGTTCATCTTCCATATTTTCTACGTCGACAGCACCTTCATAGGTCAGGTAATAAAAGATATTTGCTGCCTGCAGTTAAAGTTCAATTTAATTTTCAGAACCAAATTAGAGGCTTAACCAGGAAAGAGACAATACCACCAGTAGCTGGCAAGAAATAAAGGTAGTCTTAGAAAATTAAACAGGAGTACCTCCACAGCAGGTTTACCGCGCTGTTTGTGTCCAAATATTAAATCAATCCAATCATGTAGATGTGAGCTAACATACTCGCTCTCTAGGGCTTCTCTGTTACGAGCAATGAACGTCTCTGGAGAACCCTACATATATAATTCGTAACTAAGTTCTGTTGACATGGGGATTAAACAACGGAATAATGCAAGAATAGAGGAACATTCAGCATGTCTGAATCCAAACCCATCACTACAATTCCTTCGAGCCCAAACACCACCAAAATAAAACTTAAACTTTAGTTTGTCACTGCACCTCGCTAACCTCCATATATCAATGATCCTATACGTGGTCTCCTTCATAAAGGACCAAACCCACTTGATGAACATGCTTCCCATATCACAGATGTACTCTAAAGAATCATATATGTATAACATATCCAGTTGTCCTACCAAGCTCCAAAAACGAATTCAGCGCTCGACTAAAAATTACCCTGTATATCATGTGAGAAGCATACCTTGGCCCATGGTGGTAGACAAATATCTCCGAGAGGTTCACCGTCTTGTTTCACTCCAAGGTGATAAGAGTTAGAATTCACCAAAAATTCAGGCATGTAGAAGAACTCAGGGATCAATTCTTTTACATCGCTTGTATTGGACAGGCAATTCCGATATGTCCCCTCAATACTTTGAAAAAGGCGATCTGCGTGATCAAATTTACCACCCTTGCCACAAATGGAACTATTAAGTTTATGTCTATATTCACCAGTTTTCATTATATAGTCCAGAAATCTGCTATTGGTTAAAGTTGGAAGTACCTGAAGACTACGATGAAGGGATGTAAACGGCTCTAACCTCAAAAGGTAATACAACACACTTCCCATGCTTGAATAATGGGATCCGTAATAGAAACTGCAATGAGTTCATAAACAAAAATTACTAAGATTCAAGAGAATAAAAATCTCTTTAGTACAGAAAATATGCCTGCAATGTACCTAGGAATATCAGGATCAGAGAAGCTGTGGTATCTGTCCTCAAAAATCTGTCACAAAAAAAAACCATATTGTATTACATTCATGCCACTATTCTCAGAAACAAAAGACACGCCCATTGCTTTAAACTAACCTCAAATCTTCTTGAATCTAAAGCTCCAACCGGTTTAGAAAGATCACGAAAGGTAGAAGCTTTGCTAAAATCAAGAGTCTCGGATGAGTAGTCAGCCACCACCCAAGGGAAAACAGGATACTGAGTCAAATCATTATAAGATCTGCCTGCAAGGGTGTTGAGAATCATCAAGTATTCAAAGTTTGTAATCTCTCTCCTTCTCCATCTGTCTCTGGCTGTTTCTGCCATCTCCATAGCTACACGTCTATCAACAAACGAAATCATGGATGTCCTATCCCTAGCAACATTCTTCGGAAATAGGAATTCATTCCTGGTAGAGACTATCAACATCCCGACCTCCTTTGCATTCTTTGGCGATGCAAAATTTAGAAAAACTGGGGGTACAGACTCCTGGAAGAAAATCTCCACAGCTGTGTATTGAAGCAAATACCGTGTCCAATGAACACCTTTCACCTATCAACAGCACATCCATTGAAACATTATCAAATACTCTAGTATTGATGCATGAAAAATCAAATTAGTTTGATGTTTATTACCTTCCCTATTTTCCACCTTCTGTGACGCTTAACCTTTTTTAACGGTTTCTGATTATTTTTTTCTGATTCCAAATCTAAGGATGTCTCACTCCCATAAGGTGAAGACCATTTAACAAGGTTGTGTTTACTGTCAGGTTTTGTTACATCACCACCCTTTGAAGTGCTAAAGTTCTTGAAGACAGATGATCCACCAGTTCCTTCCACCAAAAACTCCCCAGAGAAATGCAAAACATTTTTCATAACTGCCAAACAACCAGCCAGTTTCCTCTTCGGAGTTATAAGAACACAAGGAACTGATGTCAAAACCTGAGAGAAAAAAAAATGAAAAGCATGTTATATATAGACGCTGTATTGTCTACTCCTTCAAAATATGTGAAATATGTACCTCGCTGGTATCAACTTCTAAAGAAGAGGCATCTACTTTATCTTGTACAACATCCTTGAGATCACTGCTGCTTCTCACAAGCTCAGAGAACTGGATTTCCGCAGAAGTATCCAATACGTTTTGCTCACTTTCACTACTGTCATTCTCACAGGATTCTGAACCACCCTCATCCGTTATCCTGCGAATGCCTTTCAGTAAAAATCTCTTCATCTGTTCAGGTAAATGTATCACACCAGACTTGCTTTCATTGATAACGTTTGTGGTTTCATTTTCAGTGGCAGTGGAAGTAGACGGTGGATGGCACAGCCTTTCGTCAAAATGATAATTCCGTCTCAACTTTGGTCTACGCCTCCAAGAATCTTCTGTCCTGTCGAGTTTCCAGTGGTTTAAAATGTTATTAGGAAAAGGAGTTGCAGACCAAGGACCTCTTTCATCCATCAAAGACCGCAGCATGTGAATCCATTTCTCAGTAACGTTTTGCTGTTGCTCTTCATGGCTTAATTGCACTGCAACTCGTCTATTTTCATCCCATGTAAGAACAGTTTTTAAAATGATATGCAGCTCATCATCAAAAGATTTCTTGCTGTTGAATTCTAAAGATAATGTTTCACTATTCCTTTCACCAAGGGCTTGCACTTGACGCGTACGATCAGATATCAATGTTTTCATGTATGTCGTTTCATCAGTGACAGCAGCAAGCACACGGTCTTTGTGGATGAGACTCTGGATAGAACCCACTTCTTTAAAGATTCCACCAGATTCAGAGCTGTCATCCTTACTCATACCACTGGTGGCCAGGATGAACTTTCCGCAATTTACAGTTTCACGTATCAGTTGCGATATTACATGAAAACGAGCACCATCGTCTAACTTTCCATACTGGGATCTTACATAAAGCAAACACCCAATAAAGAGATGCAATCTGCTCTTGCTTTGTTCATCATCAGCAGATAAAAAGGAAGGCAAGAGTGAAATCACCTGCTGTACACATCTAGTGGCTTTTTCCAGCGAAGACATGCACAGATAAAGGGTGACAAGCCTAAACACGATTCTCGGGCATTTCTCACCTCTTAGAAGCATAGCTTTATCAACGGTTCTGTTAATTTTTCCACTTAATGCACTGCCTAACCCTCCTGAAACAACAACTGCGGCCATTTCAGCAGCTGGAACATTCAATGATTCTACTAATCCTCTTGCTCTCTGGCCAATAGAGGGACCAGCAGCCGAAGATTTGGGAGACATCTTCATCGGACCCCTTCCATTAATATCACATATTATTCTCCACAGATTGTCATACAAATTCCACCATCTTTCATTGGTCATAAGTTCAGTTACTGTGGTGCAAGCCTGCTGACTTCCTCTGCTTCTGGAAAAGAGGGAGGAACATAGCATCATCACCAAAACTAGCACGTAAGAAAATCAAACAGCAAATATAGTGGAGCAGTTACTGAAAATCTTTCTCTCTAAACAACATACTAGAATGCTGTATCTGTTAAAGCACCTTCACATAAGATGAAAATATATTTAGAAAAAGAAAAGTGAAAAACTTAAACTATTAAGAGCAGTAAAGAGAGAAACCAAGTAATGGCTTTCTTTACATAGTAAAACACGATTCTGATTTACCCAAACTCACATGTGAATTGTTTTTGATTGGGAGGCCAGTTATGTTTCTCAACTTAAAATCATGGGCTAAAATTTATGCTACCCATACATGTATTAATTGGTTTCGGTGGGTACAAATTTATCCACATAGGAATTGATTGCATATGTTGTTACAGTTTTATACAGTCATGAACCTCCATATATTTCTTTCAACAAGACTGTAAATGGCACCAAACTAATACGCCAAGAAAATGACTTCCAGAAAGAACATACCTAGAGGTTTCTTCCGTCAAGAATCGTTGGAAACTCTCGTCTAAGCCCAAATTGTGATCCTCACGGTTTTCAAGTTGTAATAAATCCTCTGAAAAATCAGTACTGTTTGCCGGAAACTGCAAGGAATAAATTAGACCTTAAAGTTCCTTACATAAAGTAAAGCACAGATACGCTTTTAGTAGCAACAGGAAACTGGATGAAACCATTTGCTAACTTGATTTGACCTTAAATATAATGAAGTTGCTTGAGTTTTAAGTGAGTCAAGTAATTCAGCTAATCCAAGATGTTTCACTGAACAGTTAACTAAATACCTTCACTACCCTGACTGGTTATTCATACCAATTACGGGTAATGAATGAATGGAGGGAGAAGTTACTCTAGATATTAGATAATCTAATATTCATCAAAAGAACTTCGCATCAACCTAGTTTAACAATCTTGGAAAATGTGAAAAATACCAACCCATAAAATTTCAAACAACAGTATTTAGTAAAACTTAGTTCAACAATCAAGTGCATGATAAGAATGAAAAACCAAAAGTAGGTACGTCATACCAGGAGCCTACTACCAAATTCACGGACAAGCATCTCATCAACGAGCCGCAAGAGATATAGCACATTGTCGCGACATGGGTGCAAAAGAAAGATATTATCTTCAGATGAGAGTTCCACCAATCGCTGAATCAAGTCCTCGTAGAGATCACGGAGAAAAGACCGGTATGGGGCATCATTCTGTGACGAAATGGAATGAGCACTAAACAACAACAATTTTTTTTCTAAGGTATAAGAAATAAAATCAGTTTTGAATAACTTACATGCTCACATTGCAAGAGTATGAAATTCACAGTTTCCTCCAGCTGCTGCCAACCTCCCTTCACAGATAAGATATAGTGGCAGAGAACAACACAAAAGAGACCCCTGACAAAATGTTGCTCATTTAATGCCAAGTCATCATGATTAAGCAACTCAGATCTGTAGTCCTTTATCACATCAAGTTTCACTGATGCTGATAACCATGCACTCCATCCAAATTCCTACACAATGATTTTATATTTTAATTGCCGTTTTAACACTTGCATATCTGTACTTTTCAGTCATAGGTGCCTGTACCATTAAAGCTTCTACATTCATTGGATTTGAATCAAGAAGATCCAATATGTCACTGATTATCTTCATTCGTGCTGATCCATCCTCGCACCCGGATAGGAATTTGAAAATAAAAACAAAGATCTGTGGAAGAAAAAACTGAGAGTTGCTTGCTTTGGTTCTCTGCTTATCAACTTGGTTGTATTTCTGCAGAACCTACAAGGGGAAAAAACTCCAAATCATTTCCAACAAATTGTATTTGGAAAGTTGAGAAGTAGAAAACAAATGATTGTTAAAAATAAGAACACTCTTGAGCTGAAACCTGTTTGGGGCTGGCACCACCAAGAAGGACATCGAACAAGGTTGCACGCAAGTTATCTGTCTGAGGATATTGGAACAATCTATCAGACATGGCAATAAAAATTGGTTGCGTTCTACCACCAATTTTCTTATGCCCTTGTGCCAGAGATTTAGTTCTTCCGACAGGAAGATTGAAAAACCTAGGTCCTTTTTTCTCTGAAGGTATATCATAAAGAAGCCTTCCAAGGAACTGCAAGCTGAGTAACCTTATAGGCTCGTAATCCCTGCCAAACTCCAAATGTGCAGATAAGTGAACAAGATTGTATATATGCCTCATAAAACAGAGGGAAAATGTCTCCCGGATCTAGTCTAATGCCAGATTATTAAAACATATCACAGACCATGGACCAACATTGCTTTAGCTACGAAAGTCCAATGATTTTTCTATGCAACTGTCCACTCAATGCAACAGGTTTGATGTACAAGAAGATACAGATGCAAACATTTTCTATGCAACTGTCAACTCAATACCACGTGTTTACTACACAAGAACGATACAGATGCAAACAGAAAAAGAACAAATTATTCAGGATTCTAGCAGGAACACAACACCTCAATATGTTTACGAAATAAGGCAAGGAAAATCTTTCATATGAATAGAGTTTTCAGGCTTAGAGCGAGCAGTCTACACTTTCATCCAGCAGCCACCACATTTTCAACAATGTTTTGGTGGTTAGCAAGTACTTAAATTTTAACAAAACACAAGAAAACATGAACAGGTGATGTTTGAGCCTTTGCTCTATCAAATAAGCAGGCTCTTGTCAGCTTTTCAACCTGTTCAATGCATATCAGAGGAGTATTTGTTTGGGCAGATAAACTATATATTCAACTGAATCAGTCCATTGATGTACAACAAAGAACAAACCCCCTTCTCAAAATTTGCTAACATAGAAAAAAACGATGGCTTTGCAGAAAACGGCCGAGTCACCCAGATTTGCAAGATTCATGTATACTTGAAAATTGAGAGCACGACATGTACTGACCCAATCACGACGCATGTGAAAACTGGTAGGGTAACACAAACATACCTCTGTAGAAGATTGACGAAAATGTGACATCCACCAATAAGATTGACTTGTTCAAGAAAAGAAGCAAGGACTGATGTCTGAGAAACGGCACGAATAATCATATGGAGAACATCTTCGATGCATGCTACATCCTGGCATGTCTCAAAAAATGCAATCAAAGCCTTTACGTCCCCTGATGTGATATTCTGCCTGAAATGCGGAGGAAAAGTTCGAATAAAACTGAGAGCAAGGACTTGAGTACAAGTTTCAAAAATGAAATTATCCTATCATGTATTTTAAGCTACAAAAAAAAAGTGTATAAATATAGAGGCCTTAAAAAGTATATTTTTACAGTGGATGACATGCCTCAGACTCATTTCACCTAGGCTCAGCAGAAGGAGACGAATTTTATGGATTTCGTCCCTACTAGGTCTTTCTGCAATAGTTCTTGTTGGATGCATAGGAGGCTTGCTTCCTTTAGCAGAACGGTATCTTTCAGATTCCCAGTAAAAGTTCCATACTATGTCAATAACTCTTGGGAGTCGACAAAGGCTTCCAAGAAGTCGCGGATCATTATCCAGCTGTTGGATGAGAAACATGTAAAGTTCCCTCTGCACATTATAGGCCGCATGGAGCCAAATGTGAGGATTAAGGAAAATACTAGATATAGCATCCTCCACAAGCAGCTCTGCAAACCCTGGACAGAGAAAAAAAAAATAACTTACAGAAATTTAAAATTACCCAGCCCCTGAATAAACAACTTTAATATTGAATTAGCAAACGAGAAAAGATAGGCGAGTATCTGACTAAATGTACAAGCTGCAGAGAGCGGCATATGAAGTATTCCCATTCGAAAATTATAATAAAAAGTCCAAAGTAAAACACAATTAGAGAAAAGTGTTTCCACCTAATGCAAAAACAACCGCAATATATGTTACCAGAAGTGATGCAAACTAACTGCAGAAAATCCAAAACGAGGCATGCACAACACGTACCAGAGCTTGAAATTACATTGAATAGGTGTTTCAAGGATGAAAGTGTCTCTAGATTGAGTTGCTTCGGTTGAATGGACTGTAACAAAAATCCTAGTATGGGGAATCCACAGAGAAGATGCATCTGTTGCTGATTTCCTGGATTTTCATCCAAGACAGAAGCAATCAGTTCAATAACTTCTGCTGTCATACGCTCTTTTGTAGCAGGCATTGATGAAGTTTCCTCTTGAAGTGCTTTACTTTCACATCTATCAGTTTGTGTGATCAAAGGAAAGAAAACAGATATCCCTCCAACACAGTAAATTATCTGCTGGAGCAAGCGCCGCGAGCATAGCTGAGTGCCAACCATAATATCGGCCTCAAATGCGAGTCTATCTTGTAAATGATCTGACACCCGAGACACATTAAACAATCTCCTACCATCACTCGCCTAAAAGCAGAAAAGGAAAGTTTTTGTTTTTTGTTGCATTCGAAATTGAAAGTTCCTATTAAAGATGCATAAGTGGATAACAAAGAAGTACTTTAAAAGGTGTATGACCTGTGCATTGAGTCCAAAGGAAACCTTAGATGCAAGCCCATCTTTTCCATCAAGAATACCACTAGGAAACGGATAATCAGAAAAGGGACCAGTCATCTCATTCTCCAAGAATGCATACATATAGCTTGGTCCTAGCGAATAAATTGCCTGAACTTGCTCGGAAGACAAGGCATCATTAAACAAGTAAATGGGACCGATCTGGCCAAAAAATGGGAACACATCTCGGATGGATTCCAGGCCTTCGTTGTCTTGGATATGTGGCAACGTGATACTTGTACCAATGAAGCAACTGGTAAGTACATCAGTAACTTTTGGATAGCTGAAACAAAGATAACGAAATCAAAAACTGTACGAATAGAAAAAAAGAAAAAAAGGGAAGCACCCAAACATTACTCAATGCGACTAGTCGATAATTCTAAGGATGTTAAAACTTAAAAACAAGCCCTTAATCATATTAATACGAAATAATAAACCTGGACTCACCTGCATCTTTCAGATGATACGAGCTCCCCATCAACATAACATCTCAGGAGGCTACCACCCCAGAACGCTCTTCCAATGCTATGGGAAACACAAATGAAATGCCACTTCTTACTGACCAAATTAGTGTGCACATTTACACATTGCCGTTTCAGATTCAGTGACTGAAAAGGAAGAACATGGTATTAGAGGAGGCATAAAAAGTAAGAAATTAGAAATAGTTATACATCATAAAAGTCATGTCATTTGTCTTACAACATAGGACAATCCATCGTTCCCAATAGCGGCAAAGCAGCCTTTCCCATTTTTTGACATAAAACTGAAGATACCCATTTTCCCATCTCCACGAAAGCTTTCTACCCTAAGCCAACAGCAAAAGGAAAACCCCTTATTCACAGGCCACTGAACAGGTGTTCTGATTACAATGCCCTGCAAATGAAAAATAATTTACAAAAAAGGTAAGAAGTATGAATAAAGAAATAGTCAGAGTTTCTCTTCTCACCAAGAAAAGTGTAACACTTTAGCATATATATCTCCGATAGGTTACCACCATTTCTTGGTTTCAAAAATTCAAAAGCTTTCCACCTCCACAAAGCCCCCAAGATGTCTAAACTTTAACCAATTATATTTGCGGCATATTCAAATACATAGCACCGTACATTAAACACTGGAAACAAATTTCACCGAAAAGAAGCTAAAACATACGATGAACTATAACGTTTCTAAAACAAGTTGTAGCAGTACGATAAAACGCATATTTTAGGCATGTAAACTTTCGCAGTGGTAAAAAGACTTACAGAATCAACCCCGTTCATGTCAAAAAAGCCTGTTGGTCCTTTCTCATTCAGCATTGACAACAAACAAGCCAATAACAGTGAGCGATATTTCTGTTGGTTACCCACTCTTTCACTCCGAAGAAGGGCAAAGATCTTACGTATATCCTTCCCAGATATACTGTGGCCACCAATTGTCCGAGTTAGCTGTGTTATTTTTAAGATGACACTCTCAGCATCTTCCATAGAAAACCAATCAAGAAGAAGGTTGAGCATTCCTGCCCGAACACATGAAGCACGATTTGATATGGAATCCCTAAGGAGTTGCTGAAACAAATTTAGCCCATAACACTGCAAAGACTCGCTGCTCTGCCAAATCATACAATTCCACAGTAAGAATATATCCCGACAGCAGAAATGGGAAAAGGAAAATCCAAGTAACAAGAATTGCACCAACCTTCTGAAGTACATTTAAGTAAAGTATGATAACATCTTCATTCTGAATAGGAAAAAAAACAAATTAAATATGGAAACAGGACAGTGGAATTAGCCGCCGTTAACTAGGAATAAAAAGAAAAAGAGATCATTTAGCTGGCGTAATTATAACCCGCATCACCTTTATAAGAGCACTGCCTTTATCATCAAATTTGCCATCAACAAGCATATCAAGTAGAGCATCTAAGAGTCTTTGGGTAGGTTGCCACTGGAAGAAATCCAACAATAAGCTTTGCAGTGTCTGATAACCCTTGCCAGCAAGGGCTTTGAAAGCAAACTGAAGGGCACAAAAGGAAGCAGTGGCAAAAAAAAATTATACTAGTGCAAGTGACCTTTAGGTTCAGTTTAACTCTGAAAGATTTCCTAAACGGTAGAATAACCATCTGTCTTTTGTTTAAATATCTGACTAGTTGAGATCAAAATCCACTTCCCGGATTTCTTCCACCATTGCATCAGTCACAAATCAAGTTAAGTAAAATTCACACGTCATCCAGAGAAAATCTTTATCTACACGGATAATGAGAAGAGGTGCGATGTTCGTAATTTGCTAACATGATAAGGAGGAAATCTTACAGAATCTATCTAATGTCACTATATATGCTAGAAAAATATAATATTTTTATCAACCCCATGTTATTTTTCTCATCCTAAAGATGATAAGTGAAGAAGCCAGTTTTAAATTACCCTTATTGTAGTGAAAAGCAAAAGAACAGAAGAGTCACCTTTGAGGCATCGTTATTTGCAAGCAGGGAAGTTAAAGTTTGAAGGACATTTAAAACCAACTTCTCTCCATTTGCTTCATCGAGATTACCATTTAAGAGAGAGACGATGTGTAAGAAACACTCCCCGTCACGGAATAGGGTTTGGTAATACTGAAGGGACGAAACAGCAGGAGAGAAAAATTAAACAAAGCAACAAACAAAGACAAGGAGCTACAGCAGGAGTAGATGATACCAACAAAAGTTACATAGCAGTCGGTAACAAACTTAGAGTCATACCCTCGAGTCAGTCTTGATTAAATCCCTCATACCCGCCAATAGATCAACAGATAGGTCAACAAAATCATTTTCTCTTTCCTTCACTTGGGTGAATGTTTCTAGATATTTGGAACACACTTGCAATTTTGCTGTTTTGTCTTCCTCACCCAGAGGCGTGATCTGACAATTTGGATAAGAAATCCTATTCATTCCCCAAACAAGCTAAAAGATCAACAGAAGCATAGCAAGACTTACAACTAGTAGTTTGAAAGAAATACCTTCATGAGATCAATAATGTGTTTCATCACATTATTCCTTACGGATTTTTCCCAAAACAGCTCAAAAAGACAATCAACACAAACGGAGCTTCGCAAAACATATATTTTCGCATTATCTGATGACGAATAAAACTCTGTGAAAATCCCAATGCATGTTTCCATGCATTCAAACCAACAATCCTCTGTATGACTTGAATCAGACTTCTTATGAGGTGAATCAACTATAACTCCACTGTCGCTAGTTTCTCCTAAAGGGCTGACACACACAGACTTCCTACTTTCCCTGGCTTGAGTGCAAGCCAATCTGAGCACACGACAAGCTCCATTCAATGCCTTAAAAGAAATTTTATTCTCACGT
>OVBB01001002.1:205-16369 GCA_900406415.1 Isatis lusitanica
CCTTGGTTGCATCGGGTTCGGTCATTTCGTCCAAGGGGGAGTGTTATGAACCGTTTGGTTTAATGGACTCAATACAGACCGACACACATAGAGGTTATTTCATAACCGGTCCTTAGTTTAGTCTATATTAAGTATTAGACATTCATTTGGACAAGGAATAAGTTTATGGAATATTGTCATATTGATCCTTATTGTAAACCTATATAAAGAGACATTTGGTCCTCATTAATAATACACAGAATACAAATTATTCACAACAGAAAACTATTTATACAAAGCTAGAGTTTGTCACACCAAACAAGTCAAGATTTTCAAATCACGTGTGCAACAAAGTCCAAAAGAATTAAGCAAGATTCACGTCTAAAAATAGCTGAATGATTGAACTATTCCAATCATGCAACACTCACCACTTTAGAATTACTAAATAATTAAATCGAAAGCAAAAAATTAAACGGGATTGCCAAACGAGACCAATTGGATTAACACAATTTGCAATCTAACAAAATATATTACCTAAGCGATTTAGAATATGAATAAAATAGGGAGATTTGGCTAAATAGGTTACATTGAAAAAGAATTTGTCTATATATGCTTTTAATATTTTTGGCATGATTTTGACTATGTTACCCTTAATTAAAATTTAAAAATATAAAATAACTTCTTTTAAAATATAAAAAAATAGTAAAAAAAATATAAATAAAAAGTCAGAAAATATATTTTTACAAGAAACAAACTATTTTAAAAAAATATTTGATTCCTATTCTGCATCAGCTAGAATCCATATTCTAGCAAAAACGTTAGGTAGAATATATATTCTGAGTCTTGCTCTTGTTCTACCTTGATTAAAATATGCGTTCTACATATATCACTTAGTTCTATGTCAGCAAGATCAGAGACTCAAGCCCGGTCTGGATCTATCTCTTTCCACTTTCAACGTTCATTTCTCATTCAAAATAACATTGATTCTGACATGTGACTACACTACTCCATAGTGCTCACGGTGACGTGTACATCGTACCCAAGTTCCGATCATTTCAATAGACGTCTCCATCAGAAAATCCACCAGAAAATTGGTTCACACCACTTTGTCAAAAACAAATTCCAACATTACAATTCTAAATTAGTTGTCTGATATATATAAGAAGAAATCTATCATTGCTTAAAAAATATGAACATCGATAAAAAATAATATCATGTGAATATATAAGCTGAAATGTACATAAAATGTAGTATACTATATATATCCTAGTAAACTATGTATAAGTCATAGTGAACTATGTGTAAATTGTAGTGAACTATTTGTAATACATTTCGAAGCATACGTAATCCATATAATAGTGAACTATACATACCATACATTAGTGTTTGGAAAATAGTATATAATTATTTAAAACATGTATATTTCCAAATGTTAATTATTTAGAAAATATTCATATATAGTCACATAAATAGTAAACTATAGTTATTATATTAGTTAACAATATTTATACAGTTGATATTGATATATATATATATGAAACTATATGTAAATAATATGAATAATAACTATAGTCAATTATATATGAAATGATAATTTCAGTTGGTGACCTATTATAAGAAAAAATGGGGACAAATTTGATGTTCCTCAAAATTTACAACATTTAAGAGGAAATAAATTTTAAAATGGTTCCCCTTCATTCCTCCAAATTCATTTTGGCAAAAGGAAATATATAGCAAATTTGGTCCTCATCAAAATTGAAGAGGAAATATAAAGAAAAAGGATTAAAATTCATGTTTTATATTTAACTAATCAAAATTATTTTAATAGTATTTAATTTTTTTTAATTGTTTAAACCATTTCAATATTACTTATTTAATTTGTTTTAGTAATGTTTAAATATACATTATTTTATACATTCAAGAGTCGCTCTAAAAAAGTATTAAATTTTTCATTTTATTTATCAATATTTATTTATTTTTTTCATTATATTTTTCATCTTCATGGTCATCAATGGAAGTCATAATTTTTTTTAATATGATCTATAATTCTAGTTAGTTTTGTTATATATTTATTTAAATATTTATACTAATTACTTATATCCGTAAATATTTTATATAGTTTTCTTCTATATAGATAGTTAACTATATTTTAACATATTGATTTTGTATATATGTATATAATTATGTATTTATATTAGATATATTATATATGAAAGAATATAGAACTATTATATATATAATGTTAAATGCTTTTGAAAAAACGACCTATAGGGAACTTTGAAAGGTACTATTTTCTCTCTCAACCTAACTACCGAGAGTTTCTTTTACCCAGCAGACAACAGCAAAAAGAACCAAATAACTTTTTATTAACCAGATCTATTTTTGAACCACACCAAAATTTCAGTAATAGAAGAGAAAAGAAAGAGAAACCATCGATCCGGTGACCAACAGTCCGGCGACCGCCGGCGTGCTCCTTAACGCGGCAAAGGGGCACCGCAGCCACCGGCGACTAACTGTGGAAAAGACAACGGGCTGAACTACACCACCCACCACTGAATCCACTGACATCCTGAGGAGCAAGACAGTGACTAAAAGAGCGGTTCTACACTTCAAACGACTTCACACACCAGTGATAATGGCGACAAGGAGAACAAGTGAAGGATAGGAGAGGAGGCTAACCTACACTGAAAAAGGAAAGGGAAAGGAAGGAGATTTTGGAGGACGCAGAATCAAGGCGGTGGGGATTGATACCTCAGACAACATCAAAGAGAATGAACTAACACTGATAGGAAGGGTGACAAACTCGAGGGAACAACGAATTGGAGCCCTCTTCTCGCACTTCATGAGAAGATGGAACCTTAGGGGGCGAGCAGAAGGAGCTGATCTAGGAAGTGGGATCTTCCTGTTCCGCTTTGAGAAGATGGAGGACCTTCAAAATGTGCTTGAAAACCGCCCTTATGCTTTCAACCGTTGGATGGTCATACTCTAGAAATGGGAGCCAATAGTCTCGACCAAATTCCCAGCTGAAATACCCTTCTGGATCCGGATTAAAGGACTGCCTCTGCACTACTGAAAGGAAGAGTTAGTGGAAAGGATTGGTAAAGAGGCTGGAACCTTGGTGAATCTGGAAATTAAACCAGCCTTTGTCAGAGTAAGAGTTAAAGTAGATGGCGTGGAACCAATCATCAGGAACACTATGATAGAGTTTGATTCAAGGGAGGAAACTCTAATCCAGTTAAAATATGAAAGGCTTGACAAATTATGTACCAGGTGCAACAAATTGACTCACGGGGAGCTGGAATGCCCTGACAATCCAAGGCAGATGATTGAAAAGAACATAGAAATGAAACCTGAAGGAGACAGAGCCAAAGCGATCTCTGAAGAAAGGAAGGGGAGGGGAACCTCGGACTGGTTTCCAGAAACAATAGAGGAGAGCCGCTCTCATTCTTTCAGTCAAAGGGATCCCAGAGACCTGAGGGAAGAGAGAAGGAAACTGAACGCCAATCGTTATGGTAGAGAAGGACGATTTGGATAGAACGATAGAGATAAAAGACCTTACCATAGCAGACGTTCAGAGAACAAACCACTCAGGCAAAAGGAGGAGACAAAGCGTTGGGAAACCACCAGAACACGGAACCTCCTACCAAGTGAAAGGAAAGGAAGATAGCTACCAGAGTGAAAGAGGCCCAAACGATGGAAGGACAGCTCGGAGTCCACAGAATAGAGTTGAGAGAGAGGCTGAGGCAAGATATGAGAGATGACCGTTGAGAGATCGGAGGCTGGTGGCTTTTGAGAAGGAGGGAATATATGAGAGAGGAGGCGGAAGAAACAGGCTTAGCCAGAATCTGTTTGGTGAGAACTCAAAGTCAAGAAAAAGTCAAGGAGACAATAACAGAACTAACGAAATATACAGAGAAAAAGAACCACGCATGGGGGTGGAGAATCATACAAGAGGGGACCAGGTGCTTGAACCCAGCGAGAGAGAAGCAAAAAAAGCAAAATGAGGAGGAAGACAACTTAGCCAGCAATAACTGTTACAAGTGGAGAAGCCAAGAGGAGGGGATCAAAGGATGGCTTGACAGAACCCCAGTAAAAACAGGGAGAGATAGGGTGAGAACATCAAGAGGGGAGCCGAGACCAAGCCATGTAGCTGGCTCTTTCCTACCAATTAGTCAGGAAACTCATAACGACATTGATGTAGAGAGTACACTGAGACACCTAGCCCCACTGAGGGAGAAAATAATGGGAGAGCTGATAGATGCAACGATGCGGTATGCAGAGCACCCTGACCCTAAGGAAAAGGAAGTGATGAGGCAGAGAATCCTGTAGTCTGAGCAGAATCGTATGATGTAAGAAACAACAAACTTCTTTTGAGTAGACAACTGCACTCCACGAGTGGAGGAGGTCAAGAACCTAGACTGAAGGATGAAATTCTGATGGGAGAAGGTGAAGAACACACCAACCACAATGCAGAGGCTAGAACAAACGGTGAGGGGACTTCCCGAACCCTAAGCTGGCTCTGGAGAGAATCAACCACAACCAAGCGTAAACAAGGCCTTAGTCCGATGCCAGGTATGGCGCAAGTGCTAGTAGGCAATTGCGGTTCCAAACTCAGAGCACTCCTAAGAGAAGGAAACAAAGGATGGAGAATGAGAGGAGAACTACACACAAATCTCAACGAATATACCAAAGCTCGGAGGAGATGGAAACAGAAGGAAATCAGAACAGTGATGAAACAGAGCTAAACCATCTAGAGCAACAACGCGACACGAATACTGAGAGAGAGGAAGGCCTGGAGGATTTTCACCACGACAGAAGCTCGGTTCCTTAGCCATGGTGAGCTGGAACTGTCGCGGTCTAGCTAATACTGAGACAGTTCGCAGATTGAAAGAGATCTAGAAAAAGCAAAGACCAGGTATTCTCTTTCAAATGGAAACGAAGAATGACGATGAAACAGTTCTTAGAGAAACACAATGCCTAAATTTTGCTTATGTTGGTTTAGTCCCCTCATAGCCCAAGAGGTGGGGGTTTAGCTCTTTTGTGGGATGAGGATGTTGATCTGGAAATCATGGATAAGAACCAAAACCTGATTGTCACGAGAATTAAATTTCAAAAGAAAATATTCTATGGCTTATTCGTGTATGGGGAGCCGGATAGAACGAAACGAAGAGATTTCTGGCAGAAACTCACTGATTTAAACAACAAGAGAGAATTCTCATGGATGATCACTGGTGATTTCAACGAAATAGTAGCAGCAGAGGAGAAAGTGGGTGGACCACAACGGACGGAGGGATCGTTCTCAGTCTTCTGTACTTTCATTTCAGAGTGTGACCTCTATGATATTAAACACTCAAGAGATTGTCTGTCATGAAGAGGAAGGAGGCATAGCCATCTAATTAGATGCAGACTTGATAGATCAATGGCCAGTGGAGGATGGTTCGAAAAATTTCCGCAATTGCTGCAAGTACCTCAGGTTTAAAGCATCTGACCATAGACCTCTAGTAACGATGTTGGCACCACCAAGGAGAAAAAGAACGCCCTTATTCTGATATGATCGATGCTAGGGAAAGTGTGGAAGCAAATGAGGTAATCAAATTGGCATGGAAGGACAGAAGAAACAAAACAGTGATGGGGAAAATCTCAAGCTGCCGTGAAAGCCTGATTAAGTGGAACAAGGCGAAGCAGGTCAACTATAACAAACTCATCCAAGTGAAGAAAGCAGAACTGGAGAGGGCGATGACAGACCCAGGGGTGGAGGAAACAACAGTGTGTCGAATTAATGAAGAAGTTGACAAAGCCTACAGAGCTGAGGAATAGTACTGGCACCAAAGGAGCATACAGTTTTGGCTGGCCTTAGGAGACAAGAATACAGCATATCTTCATGCAGCAACCCGGGGTAGAAGAGCAATCAACAAGCTATCCGTAATAGAAGACGAAGCAGGTCATGCATTCTATGAGGAGAACAAGATTGTGGAGGTGATATCCAAGTATTTCAAAGAGCTGTTCACCTCAGAGAACAGAGTCCCAACTCAAACAGAAAACAAAGCACTACGAAAGATTGTTTCAGAACAGATGAATTTGGATCTCACAGTCTTGCCGGAAGCGAGAGAGATAAAGGAGGATGTATGGTCTATCAATGCGGATAAAGCACCAGGACTGGATGGATTCTCGGCTAGTTTCTTCCACACAAACTGGGAACTCATGAAGGAAGAAGTGGTGAGGGAGATTCAAAGCTTCTTTAGCCTTGGGTTTTTGCCGTCCCGGGTAAATGCAACCCATATTCGACTAATACTGAAGATAAAAAAAAACCCTAAGAGTGTGAAGGACTACTGTCTCTTGGCGCTGTGCAATGTGTACTACAAAGTTTTTTCCAAGATCCTAACAAGGAGGTTGAAGAAATTTCTTAGTGCAATTGTGTCGGAGAACCAATCCGCCTTTGTGCCAGGCAGAGCAATAATGTACAACGTCCTTATTACACATGAAATTATGCATTATCTGAAAGCGTCCAAGGAGACAAAGCAATGTACTATGGCGGTGAAGACAGACATGAGTAAAGTGTATGATCGCTTGGAATGGAGCTTTATCAAAGCTGTTCTAACCAGACTTGGTTTCCATGGAAGGTTTATTGGGTGGATGATGCAGTGTGTGACTACAGTTTCCTTCGTGGTGTTAATCAACGGAGAGGCTAAATGAACATTTGTCCCACAACGAGGTATAAGGCAAGAAGACCCCCTTTCTCTTTTCCTTTTTATTCTGTGTAGCGAGGTGCTGGCGGGCCTCTGTTTGAACTCACAAAGGAGTGGAGAGATGAATGGGATTCAAGTGTCTATAGGAGGAGCGAGAATCAACCATATCCTATTTGCGGATGACACTATGTTTTTTACAAAAACGGATGAGAGAAGTTGTAGACAGTTGATGCACATTCTTGTGGAATATGAGGAAGCATCGGGGCAAATGATTAATAAAGCTAAGTCAGCTATAACCTTCTCATCGAAAGCGTCTCATGAAACAAAGAACAAGGCCAAATCTCTGGGAATTCCACAACTTTTTGGCAGGAGAAAAAAGGACCTATTCACTTCGATAGTGGACCAAATTAAGCAAAACTCCATGAGCTAGACAACAAGAAGGCTAACAGTTGTAGGGAAACTGATCTTACTTAAGGCAGTGTTGGCTGCAATCCCAAATTTCTCGATGGCAAGTTTCAAACGTCCTCTCAGCATATGCAAGAGAGTGCAATATGCCCTGACCGGGGTTTGGTGGGACTCTAACCCTGAGTCAAAGAGTACTTGCTGGGTGGCCTGGGACAAACTAACAAAATCAAAGAGAGATGGAGGATTGGGCTTCAGAGATATCGAAACTTTTAACGATGCGATGCTAGCAAAAATTAGTTGGCGGATTCATACGAGACCAGACTACTTGCTTGCTAGGATGCTACTCCACGAATACTGCAAAAAACGAGAATTTTGCAACGGCTGGAGAGTGGTCCTGATTAGAAGAGACTTAGTCTGTGGGAATCTGGGGTTTGTTATAGGAGATGGCAAAAAAGAAAAACTATGAGATGACCCTTGGATCTCTCTAAATAAGCGAGAGATAGTCCATGGACATGCTACTAAAAAGACTCGCAATTGGACAGTCTCAAGACTTTTTAAAGAAGGCACAACGACTTGGGATGTGGACAAAATAAACAGAGTATTTGATACAAATCTCCCAAGGAGTCGGCACTCTAAGGTGGTGAATTGGATAGGCTTTGCATCCAAGAAACCGTAAAGTCTCAAAGATCAAAGGTTGTGGAGCGAATGGTCGCACAGAAGTTGCGGAAGGCTTCTGATTTACCGATGGATCGTATGGAGCTTCAAAGGCTGCGGAAGACCTTTGGTATACCCGAGTCAATGCCCTAGGATATGATGCACCTAGACGACAAAGAGGTTTTGATCAAGGATATTACGCACCATGATCGGATCAATGGATATTACGCACCATGATCGGATCAATGGATATTACATACCATTGATAAAGAACAATGAGTTAACCACTCCAAAAGGTTCCAAAAATAACAAAAAAGGCGTAATTTTATTCCTTGGACGAAATTGTGCTTAAATAGATTACAAATTTGTTAAAAACTAGAATATATATGGTGGAAAACAAGGCCACTCAAAACTAGAACAAAGACCAAAGACTTAGACTAGAAATAAGGATAGTTTGAATGACTCTTCAACTCTAAATGACTTTTGATCTGATTAAATCCGTCTGGGCCTTGTGGAATTGGCAAGTGGGCTTCTGAATTGAGCTTCTCTGTTGGACCAAGATTATAGAACAATTCGGTTTGTGGCCTAATTCATTCCGGTATGGTCAGAATCCTTCATTGAATGTTCGGAGGTTTGAATTTGCGTTAGCTGCAAAACACCCTTGTTGTAATTGGCATATCTCGTCCATATGAACTCCGTTTGATCTGATTCTTCTTCGAGGAGCTTTATAATTGAGCTGAGAACATTGGTCAAGTAGTTTCATGCATAGAAGCCTCGTGGTTAAGAAGATATGCTTTGATCAATGAACACATTTCTTTGGTGCTTCCCATGATTGTATTAGTATTGCCCGACAGACTTGATGAGATTCTACGCCTTCAACCAAGTCAAACAGGAGCAGAATACAAATTAATTTGAAGGATAGATATAGGATTTATTCGACCAACCAAGCAAACAGTGGAAAGACAAATGAAGGAGAGAACCAGGATGACAGCAATGGAATCAGCAGGAGGTTTGATTGGAACAAAGAGATTTGGAAGAAACAAGCGAGACCGAAATTAAAAATGTTCATGTGGAAAGCGAAACAAGGTGCATTAGCAGTGGGAGCGAATCTTCTTAAGAGAATGATAACTAAATCTGCAAGATGTATTAGATGCGGAGAAGTGGAAACGGTAGAACATGTATTGCTTCATTGTGCTTATGTTGTAAGAGTTTGGAATGCAATGCCATTGGAGACAAGACCCGAGATGGATGAAATGCTGAACCTGAGAGATCCCTTAATGAGAAACAGCAAGGTGAGAGGCTTACCGCCTACGGGTGCGACTAGAGAAGCCCTGTTTCTTGGGCATGTTGGAACCTCTGGATCACTCGAAACAAAAAAAGTTTTTGAAGGGAGGAACGTCGGAGAACAAGATCTAGTTTTTGAAATCGATTGCAGAGGCGAGAGAGTAGAGGGAGGCGCAATAAAATAACAAAGCGGAAGAGAAGAAAAATCAGAAGGGGAACAGCCAGCCGACGATAGTGCGGAACAGATGAGACTGCACTGAATGTTGGACGGATGCGGCTTGGATCGCGAGCACGAATGCAGGGAGGACTGGGTTGGGTGATAAATAACGCGGACAATGATACTAGAACGACAGAGATGATGAGGAGAGAGAAGGTCCTGTCACCTTTAATTGCGGAAGCTCAAGCTGTTAGAGAAGCTTTAAAATGACTACGGGATTTGCAAAAGAGCAAGGTGAGGATCCATTCGGATTCACTCAACCTGATCTGAACCCTCTCTGAGAAGGAAGTTCTGAAAGACCTTTACGGAGTAATTTGCGAAATTAACAAGATTGTCAGGAGCTTTGAGCAAATTGAGTTCATTTTTATTCAAAGAAAGGATAACACGGAAGCAGATCATGTGGCAAAGAGAGCTTTAGAGTGCTTGTATGATGAGATGATTGTAAGAATTTAATTCTGAAATTTGCAGTGGAATGAAAGTTTTCTTAGATTAAAAAAATGTTAAATGATATTATTTTTAGATAAATGACCACTTGTTTAGACGATTTTCTCAAATACGCTTGTTTGAAGAGAACTGTTCTTTCGTTCTTATATAATATATATATTCCTCAAGTATTTTTTTCAATTTGATATTCACTTCTTACCATTGCCTACAATATTTTCTTATTTAAAAAATGAAAAACGGATTAACTAATTAAAAGAAATGGGAAAATTTGGACCAATCAAAATCAAGGAAAGTACATCACTGTCTTCTCTCTCCAAAAAAGAACCGACGACTAAGAAGGAGTACAGAGGATAAAATTTTCCCATTAAAATTAACGTTGTAGCATCAAAATAGACTCCGTTGAAACGAGAAGCTTCGAAATTTTGGTGAATTATTCAAGTATTACGATGTTGTAACCATATGTTTTCTGGTTTTGGTAACCATGTTTTTTGGTCGACTAGGAGTGGACACTGGTAATTATTTAAGTAGGGGTTGGTTAAGTAGTTGATATGTATCGATATATTAGTGTTGGTGGCTAATCTAGCCGGAATCCTGCTATTACTAACAGAAATCATACAACTGGTGTTACTGGTAGTACTGAGAGATGTGGTAAAACTGGAAGTACTGAGACTATAATTTGTAATTTAGTTTTGCTTTTTTTTTTCAGGAGACCAAGACCAACTAATTTACTAACATACAATTTTCTATGGAGGATATATTATTCCAAGAGTGGAGATGAATATCAGTGGATTTCAAGCGAAGATAAAACTTATAATGGAGGAGATAACTTATTTCTTGTTAGTAGAAAAGATAGGCATGAAGTGTCAGATTGGTGATTCTAGGAAGAAGCTAAAGTTGAAGTACATTCCATTGCTAGTGAAACCTAAGCTCCCATCATATATTTCAGATAATGATGACATTTATATTTATCCAATAAATATGGACAAAGGCCTTCGTAGAAGTGTTTTGCATGTAGAGGTCATCAAAGAGTTGAACATCCCTATAATTGAGGTGGGCGAGGAAGAAAAAATTAGAGTAGAGAAAGGAAGTTCAGTTTCTTAGAATTATGGTACTGTTACTCTTTATTCAGATCAAGAGAAGGACATCATGAGGAACCAACAGAAGAAGCAAAAGAAGCAGAGCATGAGCAATCAAGAGAAGAACATCATCAAAAGATGGATGATGGTGTTAGTGGAGATTGTGAGAATAGGGTGGATAACGCTATAATGAGTGAATACATTGACCTTCCACGTTATGTAGAAGAAAATGGAGGAAATGAATGTGTAGAAGAAATTCAGAGTGTAAAGGAATAGGAAGATGGGATGGGTCTGGTAATATAACAAAGATTTGAAAGAAAGGAGGTAGTGATAAATTTGGTTCATCGCGCGTCATATCAGAAATGGTTTTGTTTTGATATACAGAACTCAGACACGAACCGACACATGGTGAGATGCAGCAAAGCCCCAACTTGTAAAATGGTATTTAAGATTTACATAGGATGAGAAGTTAAATTATTTCATAGTCCACTTATATAACAAGATGTATCAATGTTCTCGGGTTAATTCGAGTACAAGTAGCAGAAAATAAAAGGGCTCAACATGTATACTTGCATCAGTTGTAAATGAAGTATATCCTGGTGTATTCAGCAGGTCAACTCCTAAAAGTCTCATCAGTTTGGTTTAAGTAACACTCGGTGTTGAAGTGTCATACTCTACATCATGGAGAGGGAGAAATCTAGCTATTAGTGAGGTGAGTGATGGTCCGGAAGAGAGTTATAAGATGCTGTTTTCTTATATGCACATGTTAGAGTTGATGAACCCTCGTAAAACACAAGTGTGGCTTTGGATGAAGGAGAAATGTTTAAGTACCTATTATTTGCATTGGGAGCTTGCATTTAATGGTTTAAAGCAATGCGGAAAGTGTTCATTGTGGATGCTACTTTTCTGAAGATTTCACAAGGTGGTGTTCTAGTTGTTGCCACTACTCAAGATCTGAATCGTCACAACTATCCCACTGTGTTTGCTGCATTTGATGGTGAAAAAGTAGCAAGTTGGACGTGGTTTTCAGAGACGCTTAAAACCATTATATTGTACATTGCTGAATTGGTTTTTGTTTCGGCCAGAAATGCAAGCCTCATCAAGGCAATACACGAGGTGTAACCGAATGCTCAACATGGGTATTGTATCTATCACTTACCCATGTATGTGAGAAGTATATTTGTTGCTGACGTCAATAAAGATGTAGTTGGTGAATCTGACATGCACAGAGGTTGAGTTTCAACGAATGTATGGTGATTTTAGGCAAAGGTTTCCTAAAGCATGCATGTGAGTATATTGATGGAAGTGTCGATGAGAAAAAGGGGAAAACTGTTATTTTCCAGTAGAAAGGTACAACATAGATACCATAAACTGTGTTAGAGAATATCAAAAGTGTTTTTATTGACACGAGAAAGTTACTGTTATTACCTAAGATTGAGGGGATTATTGCAATAGTGAGTGAATATTTAACAAAGACGGGAAGGAATCAGCCAGTGGGTAGGAGGTACATACACTAATGCCTTTTGTGGAGAACGAATTGCATGATAAATGTTAAGATGCGAGCAAACTAACAATGACAAAGGTAAACAACTTCCTTCAAGAATACAAGGTCATTGGACTAGACGGTTTTACAAATTTGGTGGATTCAAATAAGAAAAGTTGTTATTGCAAGCATTTTGATATAGATTGGTATCCTTGTGTCCATGAAATAGCGGCCCATGCAATAGCGGCTGCCATCACATACATGAACCAGGAAGGTAGAGCATGTGATATCTATTTACATAATTTTTGCAATATATGTTTCTACGTAGATCTGTGGGAATTTGCCTATCAGAGGACGATTAATCCAGTATCTCATAAGAGTATATAGCGGAGATGTATGCATTATCTCCTGATGTGGATATGGAAGCGCACCTACCACAGCAAGACCAAATGTCAGTCATGGGGATATCCCAAGAACAAGGTCAGGAACCAAGGTGCTTCAAAAAGAGTTTAATCAAGCTGTGTAGAACTTGTTCACCCAAATAGAGCTAGAAGAGATCACCCACCAACTCGACCGTTTGGCCTTTTCAAGTACCACCACTGTCTAAGCCCAAAAATCCCAAGAAAAACAAATTGTTCGCATTAAAGACCAAGAACCGTACAACGGTCCAAACATCCCTTAAAGGACAGTGCAGCTCGCCATCCCTTAAAAAAAGGTTGAGCGACATAAATGCCCATCAAGACACAAAAAACCAGCTAGCCAGTTTCCCCACGGGAAGCTTGGGCGAGCTGGAAGCCACTTGAGAGTAAAGACAGCTCACCAATTCCCTCCCACAAAAGAATGGGCGAGCTAACACTCGTAGAACATTGAAATTCAGCTCGGCAGTTCCTTTCGCAGAGGATTTGGCCGAGCTGAACAGATTTGCATACCATCAAAAGAAATGAACATGTCACTCATATCCTCCCAAAAGCAAAAAAGCAATTTGGAGTTGTGCATAGCAGGTCGCCGACATCCTCCTACGGGAAATGGTGACCTGACCATGTCAAAAAAGGGAGACATGACCCTTTGTACGTGCATTTACAACTCATCTTGATTGTACCAGCAAGCTGAAGGCTTGTTTCGTATCTTTTATCTTCGAAACATTGTCTAAAGCACTATTCATAAATGGAAAAAAGAAGTCCAAACTAGACGGAAAACCATAATTAGATCGGACATGGTCAAACCAGAGGCGAACTGGATCATAACTAGACCAAACAACGACGTGTTGAGGAGTTGGGCCGCAGATCAAGCTCAAACCGTCAAAGTCGGCGGGATATTGAATTAGGTGATGTTCCACATTGTTAGAAACTCATCTCAGTACCTCAAATCTCTTAGTAAATCCTGTTTTATAGCTTGAAATCATCTTTAATGTCCTCCATTTAGTCTACTTGATTTGGAATTTATTGATTTGACTTTAATTGATTCAGCTGTTACGAGTCAAAGCGCATTATTATTCTTTTGAATAATTAGTCTGTTTACTTCAGTGATGATAGCTAGTCTGCTAATTGTGTAGATTTAGTCATGATGTTCACTCCATTGAGTCTTAGATCACGAATTGACGTTGCTTTTCCACTGTGATATTATCTTTATACCATTTATGACTTTCCAAAATGACTTTACATTATACTTAGTTGAATGAGATAGTTTACTCCCTAACGATCAGTCTCAATAAAATTGACCTACGGAAAAAAAGATATTGGGTTCTTAACATGTTAATGAGATAAAATCCTACATCGGTAGTTGGAGAAATAATGAACTAACCACTAATTGCTAATTGGTTTTTAGTTGAAAGCTCATGATAAGCCCGAATTTAACATGGTATCAGAGCCACCCGATGTTGGGCCACCCCGTGGATATTGTTCCCACAATTGCCCACGCATCAAGCTAGACGGGCTTGAGCGTGAGGTGGGATGTTAATGAGATAAAGTCTCACATCGGTAGTTGGAGAAATAATGAACTAACCACTAATTGCCAATTGATTTTTAGTTGGAAACCCATGATAAGCCCGAATTTAACATAATAAATATAAAATTTAATATTTTTGACTTAATTTATATTTAAATTTAACTATTTAGACCTATTTTTAATTTAGTTTTGAAAAATAAACTCTAGTATATAAATAAATATTAATTGCTTGGGTCATAATATATATTTTTTACAAACCGGATTCTTACATGTTAATCTTTTTCTAAAAGGTGTTGATGAATCTTTGGACCGTTGCACTTCTCTATGTTATACCCATTTGGTACGGGCTTGACAGTGGATAACAACATCAGCATACTTGTGATAGACATCTCCATGTTTCCTCGGGCTTTCCACCCGTTTTTCCATTCCTGAATGGCATTTATGTATTTTTTGTAGTTCACCCAAAAACTGGTTTTGTTTTTCAGATATCCAAAAATAGAAAAGGGAAAACGTAAAGCACGTAGAACAGATATGTGGTACGTGCGATGAGTGTGTACTTTTGTGGTTCAAGCATGGAACGTAGTTAATACATCCAAAAGCTACGCGCGTTGAATCTACGCTTAATTTGTTTCTTCATTATTTACCGTTAAAAACCTTACGGAACCCAATTGAACACGTCTTTCGTGTGTAACACCTCAAAAGACACTACTCACCAATCCTAGTTTTTGTTTTTATTGCTACTTTTAATGTACAAAGAAATTGATTATATTAGAAAATAAAGATATATATCATAAAGAGAGAAAAAAAACATAGGAAAACGATAGTGAAAAGTAAGAATGTTGCTTTTGTTTCTAGTTAGCAACTAGCTAACTGCGTAATCTTGATAACGACTCCAAGAAAAGAAAGAAAAAAAAACATAAAACAAAATAATTCAATTTATTATCGTCAGCATAAAATACTTTTTTTTTTTTCAGAAATATTGGTATATCTTCTTTTTGTTAAAGATATTGTTATGTCTAACTAAATTTTTTTTTTTGTAAATGATGTTGAGAATGGTTTTACAATGATCAATCCCAATATGATACGTAGTCTACGAATATACCAATCACAATGGATATTTAAGTTGCTATGTTGTTAAACGTGATGTTAACATTACGACAGAAAATCCACAATCCACTCAAGAAATCACTACCTAAACAAATAATTTTCAGCATATTTTTATTAATATCAAAATTTCATTCTAAAAGTATGTAAAAACTCTGTTTGAAAACTAGTCCGCACATGTTTGAGAATACGGTCGGCAGTGGTAAAGCATGACAAATTGAGTTATACTGCTATATTATACAGTGTTTCGCGTTTTCTTCGTTTAAACTATATTATTAAAAAAAATTATATTATTAAAAAACGACGTATAAATATGCCAATAAAAATAATTTAAATCAACAAATTTATTATATTTTATTCTTTAAAAAATTTGGAAAAAATATATAAAAATGGAGATAAAATAGTTAGAGTTGCAGAAAAATAAAAATGAATCACTCATATATTGATTTCATATTTTTTTGATAGTTTTCTAATCGTTAAATCATGTTATTCTATCAATATTATTTTCCAAAATAAATAGATAAACAATATTATAATAAATTATCTTAAAATTACTCATTTAGTAATCTCCGAATAATCACCGAGTAATGAGTAACTCGCTAAATCTTTATTGACCATATATATAGCACATAACGAAATACCAGACAAGAAAAAAAACCTTAATAGTAATCCAATAAATATAGGTCCATATATTTTCATTAAATCCAGAAATAAATCAAACTTTTTATTTAATATCTATTTTCTTTTAGTTTCGTTTGGTACACTATGAAAAAAATCACATATCAGGTAACAATGAAAAAAATTAATGAAATCGTGTACAACACTAACAACACATTTTAGTTCACTTAAAGTGTATGTGTGTGTATATATATATATATATATATATAT
>OVBB01001003.1:0-16551 GCA_900406415.1 Isatis lusitanica
CCCGTAAATGTAGTCGTACATTGGCATGAATAGAGAGTAGTTCGTCCTGAACTGCGTGTGGTGGAGCGAGTGAAATCTGCAATCATTACATATTTGGTCTCAAAATTGATTCATGTTGATATATATATACTATTATGGAGGACTGTGAGGGACTTACGAAGGAGTGTAGCAGAGGAACTTGAGAGGAGGNAATTGTTTGTTTCATTGTGATATTCATTTGCGTATAATTTATGTTTTGTGTTTAATAACCAAAATTTATAGTGTTTTAATCAAATTTCATCTGTAGACTGTTAAACGCAACGTATAATTGTATCTCTTAAAAAAACGTGAATAATAATATTGTACCACACAACTATGGTAGTGATTGGTGAATAATAATAAAATTTTCTCTAAAGCCTTTAAAGCCATTATTTTAAAAATTCTTTCTATTTTGTTCATGTTTTTCAAAAGTTATGTTTTAAGGCTTTAACCTAAAGCCACACTTTCTAAAGTCAAATTCTCTAAAACAACAGTATAAAACAACAGCCTAAAGCAACAGCCATCACCAAGCAAAGCCATATATATAAAGGATTAATTTGAAGGACTTACGAAGGAGTGTAGCAGAGGAACTTAAGAGGAGGGAAAAGAGAGAAGAAAGGTTTTGGAATGAACTCGAAGTTGCAGTGACCCAAATTGTTCATGAAATCAATGTAAGTTACGTAGAGGAACAAGGAGACGACAGAGATCGTGCCCCATAGCAAAGTCGTTACCAGAGGTATCCCCAAGATTAGTGTATAGCCAATGTGCTCCGCAAACGGATGTACCACCGCTGCAATCAAAAACAGCATTATATTATTGTATATATTTATGTCATTGTGTGCAATTCTTTCTTTTATTTAAGAGATATCATTTTTTTAAAGAATCGTCATTTAATCCATACAAAGTACACTATATTATATAGTTATGAAAACATCTGTGAAGATCAGCATCACTGATTTACGGTTTTGCTATCACATTATTTTTTACAAAGAAAGTGTTTTTCGAATTTTCAATGTAAAATTTGTAATAAAAAAAAAAGCATTTTTAGCCTCAAGTAAAAATCTATACAATAATAGTAAAGAAACATAACCCAAGGTTTTATTGTTTAAAGAGTATAATAGAATTTTATACCCCGTTTTTAATTAAAAAAAATTTGTAAAAATCTATAGACATTTAAACGGAGAGAGAGAGTAATAGGTAATGCGTTATATGTTTTGTGAGGATGTATATATAAGTTATATGTGGACGTACAAGTTATCGGCTCGGTGACAATGGATGAGTGGTGGTGTGAATGGTAGCGAGAGTAGAGGAAGTGGTGGTGAAGGGCTCNTATTGTATATATTTATGTCATTGTGTGCAATTCTTTCTTTTATTTAAGAGATGTCATTATTTTAAAGAATCGTCATTTAATCCATACAAAGTACACTATATTAAATAGTTATGAAAACATATGTGAAGATCAGCACCAATGATTTACGGTTTTGCTATCAAATTATTTTTTTACAAAGAAAGTGTTTTTTTCTCGAATTTTCAATGTAAAATTTGTAATAAAAATGCATTTCTAGCCTCAAGTAAAAATCTATACAATAATAGTAAAGCGAACATAACCCAAGATTTTATTTGTTTAAAGAGTATAATAGAATTTTATACCCGTTTTTAATAAAAAAAATTTGTAAAAATGTATAGACGTCTAAACGGAGAGGGAGTAATAGGTAATGCGTTATATGTTTTGTGAGGATGTATATATATAAGTTATATGTGGACGTACAAGTTATCGGCTCGGTGACAATGGAGGAGTGGTGGTGTGAATGGTAGCGAGAATAGAGGAAGTGGTGGTGAAGGGCTCGGTGAAACCAGTAGTAGATGAACTCAACAGGACCCGCATGGAGGAGAGCGGTTAGAACCACACCATCAAGTCGCCAAAAGGCAACGGTATTGGTTCCTATGACGTACACTTTGACTAAGTAAACAACGAGTGTGTTGAAGATGATCTGATCGTCCCAGGATCGTTCTCGGTCGACTTGGTCAAACTCTATGGACTTGTTCANGTTAGAACCACACCATCAAGTCGCCAAAAGGCAACGGTATTGGTTCCTATGACGTACACTTTGACTAAGTAAACAATGAGAGTGTTGAAGATGATCTGATCGTCCCAGGTTCGTTCTCGGTCGACTTGGTCAAACTCTATGGACTTGTTCACGATCCGTTGGGTTCCTTTGGCAGTTCGGTAACGGGAGAAACTTATCCAAGCCTGGCTATGAACAATCCGCCACACCATCAGCGCCACTACCAAAAGTTTCTCGTGATCTCGCATTGTCGCGTATGAGTAGATGCTGTCGATAACAAGCGGCGCCAACACCAAGTACTGCAAAATTTATCCGTATGTTATACAAACATTATGTATGACTAAGGGTTGATATAAACAATGGATTATAAGTGCATATATAAAGATGTTATGAATCAATCTTGGCAATGAAAGAGACCTTAAAGCTTCCAAGAGGTGCCCATGGCCAGTCCGTGAGAANAATAACAAGCGGCGCCAACACCAGGTACTGCAATAGTTATCCGTGTTTTACACAAACATTATGTATGACTAAGGGTTGATATAAACAATGGATAATAAGTGCTTATATAAAGATGTTATGAATCAATCTTGGCAATATGAAAGAGACCTTAAAGCTTCCAAGAGGTGCCCATGGCCAGTCCGTGAGAAGACCTGGTCTCGACGCCATTCTTTCTCCGCAGATGATCGATGATGAAGACTAGTACTCGGTCACGTCCTTCTTTGTGTGTGTGTGTGTGTATATATATACAAACACACATGCATAGATATAATAGAGGGCATATATCACATTCACATGTGAGGCACATGTGAGAGTTCCTTTTTCCGAAAGTCTAAAAAAAAGTTTCCTAAACCAAACTACGTACGTACGTTTAACAGATAATATAACCTGTTTTATTGGTGAGGAGTTAGGAGGCCTCATTAAATGCCCTTGAATCAACACGCTTCCCCAATACTAAGTTACTGATTTGACTAGACAAACTTATAGCACCATATTTTATTTGAGAATTCCTTGCTGTTTTGTTTTTGTTTTTTTTGTCGTCTTTGATATATCAAAATGAGAAATATCCCAAAAAGCATGAGCAATCGTTCTAACTCGTAAAGAGTTTTGTACCCATGTCTCATAAATGGTTTCTTGTTGAAATTGAAGGACCTACTTTTCCACAGAAACTGGGGTCTTTGTTCAACCTTTCTTCATACACCATTTTAAAGGACTAAATATCTAGAATTCCGATATTTTGTATACCAATTCGTCAAATATTATTAATACGTTATCACAGCGCTCGAAGTGATAAACCAGGGGAGGGACGTCAGCCGAAAGGGAATCACTAACTGCCAATATATCATAAGGTAGTGGTTAAGCTGTTTGCAGTAAGATGAACAAACCAATGATAAACTAACAGACTAACAGTACTAATACAAACAATTGTATAGAATTTGAAATATACCTCGCATTAATCGATGTTTTGGGCCGAGTCGGGGATGATCATCTCATCATAGCATGTGTTATATTGTAAAACATTCTCTTTGGAAATTGGTAGTTGGAAATCGAGAGATAAAGGCAAAGATGAATTTTTCCTTCTCTTGCCATCATCTAGTCTTCTTCGCTTAGCCCACGCGCACCTCTCACCAGTCCGCCTCTAACTTCTATCATATTGTCAACAATCTGAATTGTATAAATTTAATGCCGGACGGTGATATAACAACAATACTAGACACCCAATAAATTGTAGCTCATGGTCATATTATATAATTAGGTGACTATTAAGACCATCTGTACAGTTTTGAATAAATTGGTGCCATTTTGTATCTGCTTCGGTCAAGTAGCTAATACCAGATGTCTTACTCATATGGCGGGAGAATAGTTAATTTCTTGTCTGCACAATTTAGCCATCCTTCTTTTGGTACCATATATCTTTTGCCTTTTCTGATCATAATTTATTAAATGTAGCGACAGGGCACAAGTACACTTATTAAATGATTTTTTTATGTTCAATAACAAACAAAAGAAAAAAAGAACAGAGTTTTATGCGATAGTCTACCTATATTAGAGACTAACAAAATTGATAATACTTATGGGTTCTGGCGAATCTGTATAACGTAAATCCTATTTGTGGTTGTTCTTTAAACTTTCTCTTTATAAGTTAAAGATGTGGGTTCATTTAAACATACCAAATCAGAATTATAGGTTCGTCAGATAACAAAAGTTATGTGCTTTTCTCATTTTATGTAACATCTACCCTTAACAAACCTAATTAAAAAGTATTTATGTAAACAAATATGTTTGCAATAGTCCTAAATACGACACCGAGAGGTTAAGAGCATTTTGATAAATAAGAACATTAAAAGAAAGAAAAATTGCAACATTAAATTTGCATAAAATAGTTAAACAAAATAATTCTTAAAGACCAAAGATAAAAATAGCTATCAACTCTTTATAGTTTTCCAGTTTTTTCTTTTCGATATTTTTGTCTTTTTTTTGTTTTTAGTACAAGCCATAGGACAAGTGAAATTTAAAAAAAGAATAGACATAACATGATACCAAGTTCAAAATCCCTACTAGGCCTGGTTTGAAATTACTCCCCTAAACCTAAACACTACAAACCGAATTAGACCAAAGAATAAATAACCATAACCTATACGTACAAGACAACCCAGTAAAAAAAAAAAATTTGGATTCACCACCATGATCAATATGTGCATCATTTGTCAATTCTAGCATGACTAGCTCTCTTCTATCTAGCATATGGATCTTCATGTGATCTGCTGATTAACTACAACATGCAAAACAGTAAATAATTGATCAAAAGCAGTTTATGAAAAACAAAAGCATCGTTGCACTACAAGAGAGAAGGGTATTTGCCGACGGGTGATCTTCTCGGAAAGACGTCAGTTTCGACCGATTCCGAGAACGTTCTGAGAAAATTAAGTTCGTCGGCATTTGGCTCTCGGAAACACATGTGGTCGCTGTTTTGTCGGTTCTTTCCGACGAACTATTTTGTCGGTACAATTTGTCGGGAATCTTTGTCGGTATTTACCGAGAAGATTGTGATGAAGCTTTATGTCGGAAGTGGTTGTCGGAAACAATTGTCGGAACTTTCCGACGAAAATCTGATAAATAAACTTGACAGTTTACCGACAAAATACCGTGAGACCATGATGTCAAACTTTTGTCAGTAACTCATCGGAAAGCTCTAGGTTTTAGTTAGTCGGTAATTTAACGGTTGTGCAATATTTCAATTCATAGTTGTGCAATATTTCAATTCATAAATATAAAAAATGATTGACTGATCATTCTGTAAATCAAAACCTAAGCATCCAAAACATATGGGTCCTAGCGTAAACTAAGATTTGAGCTGATTAAACATAAAATCTTTCACATAGATTATAACACAATCAAACAAGGCTGGAAAATTGAAGTCTAATAAATTTAGAGATAAGTGCATATCTAACTTTTCTTTATAACTGCGAAGTTCCTGTACGTCTCCTTGGGCCAGGCTACGTAGGATATAGCACATATATCATCAATTGTGTTCTATAAAGAAGATTATGATTTATTCGACATCCAAATATGTAACGTGACAGCGGATTAAGCATGGTTTAACTAAAGAGCGTAAAGGTATATCTAGAAGTAAAGTAGAGATCCTACAATATATAGAAGAAAAATAGCAGAGAGGAGCTATAACACTAACAGCAGAAAACCACTAAAACCTAAGTTAGTCCGTTCCTTTTTAACGACAACATTGGCGACGGAGTATTGATAGAATCCAGTAGAAAAGGAGAGCCGACGCAAGGAGAGGCGTATTAAGCAGAGATGCTTCATATGAGTGGAGGATTCGCCACCGTAGATGTCGTTTCATAATTAATGGAACTTCGAAAGAGTGCAGGATTGGTGACCGCAGGAAACTAATGTCGACGGAATATGAGAGCATCCTTAACTAAGCCACATGTCTTTCTATAATTGGTGTACATTCTTTTAAATATTAAAATTTAATTATATATTAGATAATTTATATTAAATTAACAAAATTTATTGTTAAGAATTTATTTTTAGGATACGACCGATAATGATGGTCTGAAACGACGATTAAATGCAAATTCCATTAAAAAGTTAGGTTTTAATTTAAATTAAAATCCACATGGCACTCTTTCTTTGTTGAAAAATTCAACTTTCGTATAGTATAGATGAAAGGAAAACTCTCCAGCTTTAACAACTCAGCATTTAAAAGCCAATACAAAAGTAACATGTGTCGTACCTTTTTTTCATGTGTCGTACTTTTAAATATCATATAAAAAGTATTTAATTTATATTTAACAGTTTAAATCATTAAAGCACAAACATGAAATAGATAAAATTTCTATTTAAAATATCATAAATATATAAATGTAATTTAAAAATATATATATGCACTTTTTGATATGTTTTGATCATTATTTTCAAACTAAGAATATAATGTCAATGCAAATAAAAAACTAAGCAAGGTATGATATCAAAATAGGAATTACAAATTAAGATAAAGAAAAAAATCAGAATTAGAAAAACATAACACATAAAAATTATTACAATTGATCAGTTAAGAGGGGAAAAAAAAAGATAAAGTCAAAAAAAAAAAATCTACAAATTTTTACGATGAACGAAAATAGGCCCCCATATAGTGCAAAATTGTTTTAAGAAACCGTGGCCAAGCAAAAGCTTTAAGGATGAGGGTGAGATATTTGAACAGGAAAAGACGTGAACAAAATTGAAGTTAGATAGTAGATATATACAGGGAGAATTCCTAAAACAGCTATCGAGTCATATAGTCACAGAGTTGTGCCTTCTGTAATCTTGTAACCTTCATTCACTAGTGAACTCTTGGGAGATTCACTTCACCGGTTTTGTGTGAACTCTTAATTCTGTATCTTGAAAAAGCCGAGGTCATAATATTATGTAGGCTGAAATTAAATGATTTCTACATACTCGAACATCTCTTCCAGATATATAGTCTCTACGCTCTACATATGAAATGCAAAACTCACAAATAGTCACCTCGCGCCATATAGTAAACCATGTAAAGACGGAGGAACACTACATCAGATTTGGACCCCAGAAATCTTCCCACTCCCGGACAAGTCACCGGACACAAATCTAGTAACTTTTCATCTCCTCTTATATAATGTGGCACTTGTCTCGTAGCTGATCTAGCCCGTGGGTTGTAATGATAGTACAAGGGACCTAGTTTTAAAATCATTTCGGCCTCTTTCAGGTCAAACTCGGAACTCGTATGCAAATCTTTAGCATCCAAGATATTTCCCTCTTCCATTGTCCAAAAGCCCAATCCACGAGCAAGATTGTCTCGTCTCGTCGCTCTCGTTCTGGTTCTTGATAGGTCGTATACCAGACACGACGTCTAATAAAAACGATAACAAGTGAAGATCATTTTGATCGTTTGGAACAGAAGTTACAGAACGAAGAGTTCCATAATAGTCAATACCATGTCAGAAGCAGAGCACATGGAACAAAGAACACTTTTGAAGGGGGTAGATAAATTACATGATCCTTAGGTCGAAATTATTTTTTTTCTTTTCTTTCCTTAGATCTAATGCATGTATGTATCATCTCAAAAAACCTTGGTCATAATATTCTTTTAAAAGCTAATATCATTTTACCTCACCNGGGTACTAGTTATTCGGTCACGTCCTTCTTTAACTTGTGTGTGTGTGTGTGGATATATATACAAACACATGCATAGATATAGTAGAGTGCATCACATTCACATGTTAGGCACATGTGAGAGTTCCTTTTTCCGGAAGTCTTAAACAAAATGTTCCTAAACCAAACTACGTACGTTTAACTGATAATATAACCTGTTTTATTGGTGAGGAGTTAGGAGGCCTCATTAAATGCCCTTGAATCTACACGCTTCCCCAGTTCTAAGTTATTGATTTGACTAGACAAACTTAGCACCATATTTTATTTTGAGAATTTGGTGTTGTTTTCTTTTATCAAAATGAGAAGTAGTCCCAAATAGGATGAGCAACCGGTCTAACATATAAAGAGTGTTGTACCCGTGTCTCATAAATGGCTCATGTCTCATAAATGGTTTCTTGTTGGAATTAAAAGGATCTACTTTTCCACAGAAACTGGTGTCTTTGCTTATATTCATATACACCATTTGAAAGGATCAAATATTTAGAAGTCCGATATTTTTCTATACCAATTCGTCAATTATTATTAATACGTTATCACAGCGCTCCAAGTGATAAACCAGGGGAGAGACAGCCGAAAGCGAATCGCTAACTGCCAATATATAATAGGGATAAGGTAGTAGTTAAACTGTCTGCAGTACGGTGAACAAACTAATATATAACAAAAAAATTGTATAGAATTTGATATATACCTCACATTTATCGACGTTTTGGGCCGAGCAGGGAGGATCATAGCATGTGTAAAGGAATAAGACATTCTCTTTGGAAACTGGTAGCTGGAAATGGAGAGATAAAAGCAAAGATGAATTTCTCCTTCTCTTGCCACCTTGTCTTCTTTGCTTAGCCCACCTCTCACCAATTTGCTTCTAACTTCTATCATATTGTCAACAATCTGAATTGTATAAATTTAATGCCGGACGGTGATATAGCAACAATACTAGACCACCTAATAAATTGTAGCTCATGGTCACGTACGTATAATTAGGTGACTATCAAGACCATATGTACAAAACCAGTTTTGAATATAACTTGATGCCATTTTTTATCTGCTTCGGTCAAGTAATTAGTACCAGATGTATTTACTCATTTGCCGGGAGAATAGTAAAATTGCTTGTGAGTTGTGACCACAATTTAGCCATCCTTCTTTTGGTACAATCTTTTAATTTGCCTTTTCTGATCATAATTTATTAAATGCAACCACAAGGCACAAGTACACCTTCTTTTTTTTTGATATCGACACAAGTACACTTATTAAATGATTTTTTTTATGTTCAAAACAATACCATACAAACAAAAGAAAAAAACAACAGAGTTTTATTCGATAGTCTACCTATATTAGAGACTTAACAAAATTGATAATATTTATGGGTTCTGGCGAACTTGTAAAACGTACGTAAATCATATTTGTGGTTGTTCTATAAACTTTATATTCGTAAGTTAAAGATGTGGATTCATTTAAACATACCAAATCAGAATTATAGGTTCGTAAGATAACAGAAGTTATGTGCTTTTTTATTTTTATGTAACATATACACTTCAAAAACTCCAATTAAAAAGTAGTTTATGTAAACTAATATGTTTGAAACAGTCCTAAATACAACACCGAGAGGTTAGAGCATTTTAATAAACAAGAACATTAAAAAAGAAAGAAAATTTGCAATATTAAAATTTGCATAAAATAGTTAAACAAAATAATTCTTAAAGACCAAAGATAAATAGCTATCTCTTTGTAGTTTTTTAAAGACCAAAGATAAATAGCTATCTCTTTATAGTTTTCCAGTTTATTTTCCATATAATTTTTTTCTATTACAAGCTATAGGACAAGTGGATGTAAAAAAGAACAAATATAAAATGAAACCAAGCTCAGAACCCTTACCAGGTAGGCCTGGTTTGAAATTACTCCCCTAAACCTAAATACTACAAACCGCATTAAACCAAAGAATCAATAACCATAACCTACACAAGACAACCTAGTAAACAAAATTGGATTCACCACCATGATCAATGTGCATCGGTAGCTCTCTTCCATCTAGCATATGCATATGGATCTTCATGTGATCTGTTGATTAACTACAAAAAAACCGTAAATACCTGATCAAAATCAGTTTATGGAAAACAAAAGGATCATTGAATTCAATTCAATGATTTTTATACAGATCATAGTTGTACAATATTTCAAGTCATGATTGCCACATAAAGAAAGATTTTACTGCTTCTGTAAATCAAAACCTAAGCATCCAAAACACATGGGTTCTAGCGTAAACTAAGATCTGAGCTGACTAAACATAAAATCTTTTACATAGATTATAACACAATCAAACAAGGCTGCAAAATTGAAGTCTATAATAAATTTAGAAATAAGTGCATATCTAACTCGTCTTTATAACTGGAAGTTCATGTACGTCTCCTTGGGCCAGGCTACGAGAGCACATAACATATATCATCATTTTTGTGTTCTATAAAGAAGATTAAGATTTATTCGACATACACATATGTAACATGCATGACAGCGGATTAAGCATGGATTTACTAAAGAGCATAAAGGCATATCTAAAAGTAAAGCAGAGATCCTACAATATATAGAAAACAAATAGCAGAGAGGAGCTATAACACTAACAGCAGGAAAAACCTAACGATATAGAAGGGAGACGTTTTCATCGAGTATAAAGAATTGACCAAAGTTAGTCCGTTCGTTCTTAACGACGACATTGGTGACGGATTATAGATAGAATCCAGTAGAAAAGGAGAGCTGACGCAAGGAGAAGCGTATTAAGCAGTGATGCTTCATATTAGAGGTCGTTTCATAATGGAACTTCGAAAGAGTGCAGGATTGGTGACCGCAGGAAAGTCGACGGAATATATGAAACGATGATTAAATGCAAATTCTATTAAAAGGTCAGGTTTTTTTTTTTAAATCCACATGGCACTCTTTCTTTGATGAGGTGTCCACTTCTGGATAAAACACTCAAGTTTGATATGTGGAAAAACTCTCCAGCTTTAACAATAGCATTTAAAAGCCAATAAAAAGATAACATGTGTCCTATTTTTAAATATCATATAAAATTATTTAATTTATATTTAACAGTTTATATCATTAAAGCACAAACATAAAATAGATAAAAATTCTATTTAAAATATCATAAATATATATGCACTTTTTGATAATGTTTTGATCATTATTTTCAAACTAAGAATATAATTTCATTGCGAATAAAAGATTAAGCAAGGTATGAAATCAAAATAGAAATGAAAAATTAAGATAAAGAAGAAGAAAATCAGGATTAGTAAACTATAACACATAAAAATTATTCAATAAACAATTGATCAGTTAGAGGAACAAAAAAAAAAAATAAGTAAAAAACAGTCTACAATTTTTTACGATGAACGAAAATAAGCGCCCATAGAGTGCAAAATTGTTTTAAGAAATCGTGGCCAAGCAAAGCTTTAAGGGTGAGGCCGTGAGGGTAAGATATTTGAACAGGAAAAGACGTGAACAAAATTGAAGTTAGATACATACAGGAAGAATTAATTCCTACAAACAAACGATCGAGTCATATTGTCACAGAGTTGTGCCTTCTGTAATCTTGTAACCTTCATTCACTAGTGAACTCTTTGGGAGGTTCATTTCACCGGTTTTGTGTGAACTCGTAATTCTATATCTCGAAAAAGCCGATGTCATAATATTATGTTGGCTGAAATGAAATGATCTCTACATACTTGAATATCTCTTCCAGATAGTCTCTACGCTCTACATATGAAATGCAAAACTCACAAACAGACACAATTTTCAAACATTACTACTCACCTCGCGCCATAGAGTAAACCATGTAAAGACGGAGGAACACTACATCAGATTTGGACCCCAGAAATCTTCCCACTCCCGGACAAGTCACCGGACACAAATCTGGTAACTTTTCATCTCCTCTTATGTAATGTGGCACTTGTCTCGTAGTTGATCTAGCCCGTGGGTTGGAATGATAGGTACAAGGGACCTAGTTTTAAAATCATTTCGGCCTCTTTCAGGTCAAACTCGGAACTCGTATGCAAATCTTTAGCATCCAAGATATTTCCCTTGTTCCATTGTCCAAAATCCCAATCCACGAGCAAGAACGTCTCGTCTCGTCGCTCTCGTTCCGGTTTATTGATAGGTCGTATACCAGACACGACGTCTAATAAAAACGATAACAAGTGAAGATCTTTTTGATCGTTTGGAACACAAGTTACAGAACGAAGAGTTCCATAATAGTAAATAACATGTCAGAACTCAGAAGCAGAGCACATTGTACAAAGAACACTTTTGAAGGGTAGATAAATTACATGATCCTTAGGTCGAGATCATTTTTTTTCTTTTCTTTCCTTAGATCTAATGCATGTATGTAACATCTCAAAAACCTTGGTCATAATATTCTTTTAAAAGCTAATATCATTTTACCTCACCATAGACTTAAATATAATTTACATAGTCCCCTATCGTCCGAATAGTCTCTACATATGAAATTGAAAAACACACAAAACCGTTGTGATATTCATAACATTCATCTCCCACCGGAGAGTAGAGAATCAGCGATAGAAGATCCACCGGTGAACCCTTTAAAGACGGAAGAAGAATACGACATCCCTAGTTCGCTAAATCCGTCTTGGAACCCTAACATCATCCCACTCCCGGACAAATCCAAAGGAGACAGATCCGGTAACTTTGCATCTCCTCTTAGATATTGTAGCACTTGTCTCATACTTGGTCTAGCCCGTGGGTCCGGGTGAGAGCACAAGAGACCTAGCTTCAAAACCATCTCGACCTCTTTTTGGTCATACTCGGAACCCATGTTCGGATCTTTAGCATCCAAGATGTTTCCCTTGTTCCATAACCCGAAAACCCAATCCACAAGCAAGAACGTCTCGTCCGTCACGTGCTGTATCTCGATAGGACGTCTACCGCACGCAACTTCTAGCAAGAACGCCCCAAACGCAAAAACATCTGTAGCTGTCGTGGCACGTCCTGTCCGAGTGTGTTCTGGAGCTAAGTATCCCAACGTTCCAACAACGTGCGTGGTCTGAGGATCCGACCCGTGATCGTACAACCTGGCCAAACCGAAATCTCCGAGCCTCCCGTTGAGCTCTCCGTCTATCAAGACGTTGCTTGCTTTGACGTCTCGATGAATCACCACTTGTTCCCATTCCTCGTGAAGGTAGAACAAGCCAGAAGCAACGCCTGTAATGACGTTGATCCTCTGTTTCCAGTTGAGTGTTACATCCGGAGTGTTGTACAAGTACTTGTCTAAGCTCCCATTGGGCATGAAATCGTACACGAGAAGAAGCTCACCTCTCCGGCGGCAATAACCCAACAGAGGGACTAAGTTCCGATGACTCATCCGACCAATACTCACGATCTCCGCCACAAACTCTTTCATCCCTTGTCGGGACTCGTGCGAGACTCTTTTCACGGCGATCTCCAGCTTCGTCCCAGGCATCACACCTTTGTAAACGCTCCCAAACCCGCCAGACCCGAGAAGGTCCTTCTCCTTGAACCCTTTGGTCGCGTAGTACAAATCCTTGAACCTGAATCTGTTCTTCCCAAACTCTTTTTCCCACTCCTCGTGCTCCTCTGCGAACTTTCTCCTCCTCCTCACGATGAAGCAGATGAGGAAGATGAAAGAGAAGATCAAAAACAGAGAAATCAAAGGCATCCCGATCTTGAAAAAGTCGGAGATTCTCTTCGGCTCGAACCGAGGAAGCTTCGGAAGCCTCGATAAAGCCAAAGGCAGAGCCTCTCTGTTCACACCAAAACTCCACCCGAGAACAAAATGTTCCGACCTAACAGAACCAGTCGCAGAAGAGAAACCCACGAACATTTCTTGTCGGAGAACCGGAGAAAGATCCCTTACAGTAGAAACAAGCGGCCTTTTAGGTTTATCCTCGTTGAACGGAGCCATCGTCACATCGATTTTATGCGAACGACCGTCGTAATCGACCCAAACCTGCATCGGCTTACGACTGATCAAACTCAGATTCTTGAACTCGCCTTTCTCGTCCCACCACCCAGCCCGGAAACTTTCCACCGACTTCAAACTATTGATATCGATTCCGACATGGTTATCGTCGATATCATTAAACTCTGTGCTCCGGATCGTATCCAACTCGACAGCGAAGACATGATTCGTTCCATTACCGTCGTTTGTGATGTTGAACAGACCGATGTATTGACTTGCTGTCGCGTCAGGAAGGCTTGGTTTAGGAGCGACGACGAAAGCGATGCCATGGCCACTAAGTATCGGGATCTCAGAGTGAATAGCAAAGACGAAGTTTGTGGAAAAGGAATAAACGGTGCCGTTTTCTGAATCTTTGAACCGGATTGGTTTGATGTGGAAGGCGTGACCGGTTTTCTGAACGGTGTAGTTGGTTAGCTTCAAGAGACCGTTTGGTGTGACGGTGGTGATCCCTTGGATTGACATGTCAGTGAGTGGATTAAAGCCATCGTTATAAGTGAAGTGAGTACTTTGCGAAGAGGATCTTAAGGATTGAAAGATGAGGTTGAAGAAGAATATGGTTAAAAGCTTCAAGAACATGGCTTCCTCTTTCTCTCTGCTATGTGTTCTTTCTCTGTTTTTCTTTTTCTGGAGATTCCCTTTGGATATTTGAGTTTATTAATAGTGGGAAGAAAGCAAATAATTTATGGTGTGAAGAGAGTGGAAAAGTCGTCGTTTTTCTTTTTCCTTTCTTTCTAGAAAAACAAGTTTATTTTTTTCTTTGTGGGGGATCGCTCGTGATTGAGAAATTTGATCAAAGTAGGTGATATGTGTTCCAACTTCCAAAATTAAAGCTTAGTTAACTCTTATTGAAATTTAAGCACCAATATTAAATTCTGCCATCTATCACGCTCATGATGCTGTAACCATGAGTATGTCTGTTTAATTTATCGGACATATTAGGCACTAAGTATTTTTCAACCAATATTTATTTGTGGTGAACGAAGATTCGACGGTAACTATCAGAATGATCATTTGATTTTTCTAGTTTCCAGCTGTTAGCTCACGTGAGNTCAGTTTTTTTTTTTTTTTTTTTTTGCTAACGAAGATCTTATTATCAAATGAAAATGTTGTTTTGGGAATTTCATATTGAAAATAGATTTTACATGATTCGTTTTGAGACAAAACATAGGAGTATTATATTTCATAGGAGTAATATGTATGACCATTATGACTAGTTATGCTCATTACTGTCATTAGTCATTTATATTTGATATATACCTAGAATCTCGTGGTAATGTGTAACATAAGCATACAAATGGATGATTATATAAGAATGACATCAGAATTAAGCTTAGCACTGCACGTTACCAATGAAACTTTTTGGAATGATAAAGTAAATCCGAATATAATAACCTAATTTGGTTTTGGATACACTGTACAGCCTCTATTATTTTGTCTCTATCATGCACAGACTCACAAAGTCACAGTCGTCTAATATGCCAAATACAGCGACTTACTTTCAACGTTCCAAAGGTTCTAATGTGAAAGAGAGATTGGAGCATACGTAGTAACTGGGCAGATAGCGTCATCTCAGTCCTCCTCTGGCAACGTATTTATGTGGACACAAACAATGTTCCTCAAATTTCCTGCCGACGACGTAACTCCTCGCCTCTTTTTTCTCTTTTTGGTTAGTGAAACAAATCTTTTACTTTTATTTTCCACTCTATAATTGTAGAGGAAAAGCGAAATAGTTTTGAGTATATGTGGTTAGCTTCACTACTTGTTTATAATATCGATCACGAGAAGGCTTAACAGGAGATTATGAAAGTGTTGCTATATAAGAAGATTGATAAATGGTAAATATTTATGGTATGGTTATATGGCACCTTGTAAAACTCAGATGATAAATTTAATTAACTGTGGTGATTTAGTGGTTCTTCTTCGAAAATAAAATGTTTAATTGATTTTTTTCTTTAACGCTTTAAGTTGTAATCCATAGCAACGGTACAAAGTGAACAGAAACAAGGAAATGAGAAACACCATAACAGAGTAGAGCAGCGAGAAGCCTTTCAAGACAAAACACAAACCTGCACAAGGGTCATCACTCCAGAGCTTCTTCAGCGATTAAGTGCGAAAGCCAAGAAGGACCATTACGAGCTATATAAGATTGAAACCTGCCATCTCGAATCACGCTTAAAGCCACCTGCAAAGCCACTTGGTTGCGTTCCTCCACCACAAGATCAAGACTCCAAGAATCAAAAACGGATAGAGAAACCATAATCTTAAGCATAATATATAGTACGAAACTCTGGAAAAACGCTAATGTTTAATTGATTTATGTCATGATTCCCATCAAACATGGAATCATCTAAATATTTTTTTTCATTTCATTAGACGATGATAAACCCATATCTTAGACTTTGTTAGCAAATTCAAGATCGAATTAGTCGTTAGTATTATTTCTTGAAAAAAATTAGTTGGGCTTCGGCTTGAATATTTTTCCCCTTCAATTGAAAAAAAAAAAGAAAGAAAATAATAACTTTTTTACTAGCATTGTTTACGCATCGTGGTACCACGTGAAATAATTCTTTTTAATGCTAACTCTTTATTTTAATATCTTAGGGTGTCGCATTTTACGTTAATGATGAATTAGGTGGGGTGGAAATGACCATAATGACAAATTGGGACCCACGTGGCAATTGCACAACAGGTCAAAATTCATAGACTAGAAAGGGGTCCACTCTAATCTTGGAATTAAGCTTCTGAACTAGATAAGCGTTGATTCTTTAAGTCAACCATGTGAGATTGTCCGGATGC
>OVBB01001005.1:0-16527 GCA_900406415.1 Isatis lusitanica
ATGCAGCTTCACGTCGCCTATATCGTCACCCGGCCCGTGGTAGAACTGGATCAAGTCGTATACTCATGCATAGTTTTAAAGAAAAAATCATACTGAAAAACGTTCAATTAATATTATTAATTCTTTTGTAACAAATTTTTGATTTATATGATTGTATTGCTTTTCTTGTAAAGGAATGTTTGTATTGTAATTCGTCTATATGGTTTGTCTTTTGTGTAAAGAAACACATTGTAAATTTGTAATCACATTTCTATATTGTTTAATTCTGATAAAATATTTTGGCTAAAAACATACGATGAGTCTAACTATACAATCAAACGAAATCGAATCCTCTTTATACTGACAGATTAAAGAGGAACATATTGCCAAAAAGGCAAAAAAAACAAAAACGGAAAATCTTTAAATTTTGTATTTGATCACATGTCATGCCATTGAAAATAATAAACCTAAGGATTTCGATTAGTAATTATCCAAAATCATAACTTTATCTACAAGGTCTTTTTCTGCCAACCAAACTTTTATTAACGTCGGTTGTCTACAAATATAAGCATACAAACTCTACCAAATATTATTAACTTTAGGAACTTTCCTAGTAAAAAGTATAAAATCTCCCAATATCTCCTAACAAAAAGAAAAAAAGAGAAACAAAAACGGACAAGAACGGACGAATATGGTAGTAAAAGAGAAAAACCCTAGTTCAATCTACATATTTGACGATCTACTATAAGATATTTTGCTTCGACTGCCTCTAAAATCGATCCTGACATTCAAAAACGTCTCCAAACGATGGAGATCAATACTTGAATCGAACAAGTTCGTGAAGAGACGTATGAGTCTTCAAAAGAGCCGCAAAATCCTGGCTTTTTACAACTGCAACTGCGGTGCGAAGCCTAGGCTCCTCTCCGAGTCGCGGTTCATAGGGGACGAAGAGATACTATACTTGCACTGCAATGCTGCACGACCGTGGATGACTTGCGATGGTTTGGTCTGCATCCCCGAACAAGGTTGGATCATTTTTTTGAACCCTTGGACCAGACAGCTCCGGCGATTCAATTTTGGAAGTGAACTATGTTCGTGGGACTCCTCTCCGGAAAACATGATAATGGGATTCGGTAGAGACAAAGTTACAGGAGACTATAAAGTAGTGAAGATAGAATTTAGGGGTCATCGTGTGGTGGATTGTAGTGTTCTTGATGTTGAAACTGGTAAATGGTGGTCCATTGGTGGATGTTGAGTATTCATACTCTACCTCTTAACAAGGCCGATGCGGAAAGAAAATATGTGAGTGTGAATGGATCGATCTACTGGTTATAAAACGTCGGGATTGGTGATAAAATACTAGAGTTAAATCTTCACAAACAAGAGTTTCATAATGTCACAGCTCCGGATATAAGTGTCACGCAAGAAACCGAAATATCAAACCTTGAGGACCACTTAGCTATAGCCATTACATATACTAACCCACAATGGAAAATAGAGATATATGGAGTATGGATACAGAAGAAGAAACATAGAGCAAGACTTACTCCATAGGTTTAGCAGGAAAAGGAGTTCCTAGGGAAATTCAGAGAAGGTGGTTCACGCCGGTGGTGGTTTCTAAGCAAATGAATCTTGTTTTCTGTGACAATCACAAGAAGCTTTTCAAACATTATCCAAGGACAGATGAGATTCGTTGTCTCTCCTCGGACACTTGTGTTATATCTCCTTTCTTTGAAAATTTGGCTCCACTCCCTTTGAATTCAACCCTTCCGTTTCCTCGTAAGCTTTGGTTTGTGCATGAACTGAGAAAGAATATAGATCACATACGAGAGTTCCAGGCGAGTAGTGGCAAGGTAGATCAGTTTCCTCACTAGGCGACGATAACCAGTAGGTTCCAAGTAATATGTACCCTCTTGTAGAGATAGTTGATGATTTTGTTCCAATGGCAAGGCAGCATGTTTGACGCCAAGCAGACCAGTTTCAGTGACAATGTTAAGAGCCTCTGACATAAATAGATGCCTGCAGGGATTCGAGCTACCTCTATTCCCAAGAAATATCGTAAAATTCCCTGATCTTTCATGTGAAAACAGGAGCTGAGATAGGTCTTAAACTCGTTGATCACAGAAATGGAGCTTCCCGTGATGATGATATCATCAACGTATATCAAAACGTGACCTGTAATCGGATTCTTCTCATAGACGAAAGTGAGAAATCAGAGTCGTTTTGCACAAAGCCATAGTCTTTCAGAGCAGTACCAAGTTTTGCAAACCAACATCTAGGAACCTGCTTGAGTCCACAAAGAGATTTGTGAAGGCGACATACTTTGTTCTTGTCATCTGTGCCAAACCCAGGTGGAAGTTGCATGAAAAATTCTTCTTCCAAATCTCCGTGTAAGAACACATTGTGAACGTCCATTTGGTGGACCTCCCAGTCGTTAGACGCAACCTGTTGCAAGAATGCACGGATGGTAACCATTTTAGCAACTGAGTGAACGTTTCATTATAGTCAACTCTCTCAGTTTAATTGTTTCCCAGAACGACTAAACGTATCTTATGTCGTTCAAGCTTGTCATTTGCGTGGAACTTGAGACAAAAGACCCACTTACAACCGAGTGCCTTTTGGCCTGAAGGTAAATCTCCCACTGTCCAGGTACCAAGATCTTCCAAAGCCACAACTTCGTCCTTGATTGCCTCACGCCAGCTCTCATCTAAGACTGCATCCTTGTAGTATTTAGGTTCAACAGCCGTGTTTATTGCCATGACGTAGACCTGAAAGGCAGACGAGAATTGATCGTGTGAGATGTAGGTATCCAGAGGATATTTAGAAGCAGTCTGAAAAGGACTGTGCAGAAGAGATGCCACATAATCAGCCAATTTCGTTGGTGGTCATTTAATTCTGAACCCGCGCCCCTGCTCCTCGATAGGAGCTTGAATATCAGGTGTAGTATCTGCTAGAGGTTTTTCAGATGACACCACTTTCACTGGAGTAGGAGACTGAGAGACAATCCCTGTTTCAGTAGTAGGAATGTTAACTGCAGAGGATGATTCAGGTTCCGTGGCAAATGTCTCAGGAGAAATACCATAATCAATTGATGGAGAGTAGACCGGGTTTGTCTCAGGTGTGATAATATCAGTCTGGAAGGTATCAAATTCATCCGAACCCAACGAAGCATCAGCATAAATCTCAGCCAGTTCCGGTAGAACAGAGTTATGTACTTGCGATTCTATCTCTGCAAATGGAAAGTCAGATTCAAAAAATATGACATCCTTGGACACAGAAATAACACCAGTTTCATTGTCATAGACTCACCACCCTTTCTTGGAGAAAGGATACCCGATGAAGACTGATTTATTACTCATTTGAGCAAATTTGCCACCACCATATTTTTGGTTGTGCACGTAGCACAAACAACCAAAAACTCTTAAGTATTGCAGAGGTGGAGGGCGATCGTAGATAAGCTCAAACGGTGATTTTCCTTGCAGTAACTGAGAAAGTGTTCGATTGATAAGATAGCTCGTTGTAAGTGCAAAAACCCCAGAATTCAATCGGCATATTGGCCTGAAACCGTAAAGCACGAGCTACGTTTAATATATGACGGCGCTTCCGTTCGACACGGCCGTTTTGTTGCGGTGTACCTACACATGAGGTTTCGTGGATTCCTTTAGTGGCAAAGAAATCAGTTAAACAGACAAATTTAGAGCTGTTGTCACTTCTGATGGTTTTAACGTGATTGGAGAACTGTCTTTCAACAAGTGAAATAAAGTTTGTGAGATGAAGTGGAGCTTCTTGTTTGGTTTTCAAGAGATATATCCACACTGCTCGTGAATAGTCATCAACCACAATAAGGAAATAGCGTGAACCGCATATAGCATGACTTCTATAAAGACCCCACAGATCACAGTGAACCATTTCAAAAGCCATACTTATTTGAACTCAACGGAAATGGGTATCTTGTGTGTTTTGCTCGTATACAAATCCCACAAGCTTTATAATAAAAAAATCCACTACTATTACTATCAGAAAGAGGTAAAAACTTCAACGCTGTCGAGGATGGGTGTCCCATTCAACAGTGCCACAGCTCCGAGCTATCCGCAACTGAGTTCTGCATGGCTCGTGCAACATCTGTTCCCCGAAACTAGTACAGTCCATTGTGCTGCTCACCCACACCAATCAGGATCCTCGTGATGCGATCCTGAATCACACAAAGCTTATCGGTCGTTTGGAGAACACAACCACTGTCACGAGTTAACTGCAAGACCGAGATGAGATGACATTACAAACCATCAACCAAATAGAAGAATATGTGAGGAGCCTAAACGAGCTTTATCTTGCTGATTAGCTATTGTATATCTTCCATCCAGTAATTTGATCACAACAGGAGCCATAACATCGATATCAGATAGATACTCAAGACTACCAGTCATATGATTGGAGGCACCGAAGTCGATTATCGAAGAGGAAGAGAAAGACATACCAGAGAAGTGCGTATTTGGCGAAGATTTCTTTTCTTCCAGCATGTGAACTAGAGTTTTCCACTGAATATCGTTCAAGCCTGTGATCCCAACGTGATCTACAGAGGTGAAGTTTGCATGAGCCATGGAGACAGGGTCGGTGTTGGATTGAGTCTGCGTCGAGTTTGATCCGCGAGATGTTCCACTGTTTTGAGATTTGTTGTGCGGTTTATCTGGCCACCAAAGTGGGTAACCGATTTTACGGAAAGAGTTGTCGACAATGTGTCCATTGCGACCACATAGAGTACATGAGACTCTGTTCTCCTGCGATCCTCTGTTATCATTGGAGGTACGCGGTTTGGAGCTTGTTTGAACAGCGAAGCTCACTCCTTCTGAGCGCTCTTCATGAAGACGATTTGCAAGCTTCAATTCCTCATCTTGAATGAGTGTGTTATACGCTTCCTCTAGAGTAGGAAGAGGAACACGAGAGAGCAAAGAATATTTGACTGGACCATAGAGAGTGTCGTCCAAACCCATGAGGAATTGATGTATTTTGTCTTCGTCACGTTCCTTGCGAACATCCTCCATTGTCTTAGCCTGTTGATAGTCAGCCAAGCTTCTCCATAGTTGTGAAAGCTTACCGAAGTAGGATTTAATAAGAAGATCTTTTTGTCTGCACGTGGCTAGTATGGACTTGAGATGCTGACACGCTGTCTGTTCTTGACGCCAAAGTGTTTTTAAATATGTGTCCAGAGTTTGTGTGAATCTGCTATGTGAGACATTGTAGTTGAAAGAATTTCGTCGATGGTAAGTTTCATCCATAACAGAACGAGAGTGTTGTTTGCAATCCAATCCTTGTAGTCTGGATCTGTGCTGTCAGGCTGTGGAATAGATCCGTCAGTAAAATTAAATTTCTTACGCGCTGTAAGCGCCAGCTTGAGATTCATTTCCCATTTGTCGAAGTTAGGGCCACACAGTGGTAGTTTAGAAATCACAGTTCCCGGGTTGTCGGATGAACTGAGGTCGTATGGTGAGATTGTATGGTGTCGTGGTGCCGCTGTAGTGGTGAGTGCAGATTCAGTGTCCATTGTAAAGGAGGAGATCGAGAAACAGAGTTAGATCTCAGAATCGAACAAAACCTTGTAGAAGTTAGGTTATTGCTCTGATACCATATCAAAAAAACACAGAGTAGTGTAAAAGGGTTTCTTGTATTCAAAGGTTGGATGCTATAGCCTGATATACGGTGTATAAACATTATACCTAAGTACACTCTACGACATACATATGGATCATATCTTATGGGCCTGATATATAGCCCAATAGTACCCATTCTCTGCGGCCAAACCGAGATTATCACATGAAGGAAACCATTCGGTTAGCGTCTTTCTGTCTTTTCCGCTAACGAGAAACACGATATTCTTGGGATCACTTGACAGCTTGTTCAAGGTTTCGATCATTTCACGGCTCGGTGTTGTCCTAATGGACCCTGGATGCACCATTGTGCCATCATAATCCACAAGAATGGCTCTATTCTTGGTCCTCTTATAAGCTGAGACAATGTGGTCAATCGAAATCTTTTTAAAGCTCGGATCAAGCGCCATAACTCGAAAGCCTAACCCGAAACTTATCCTCCAACACCTCTTCCTCACATGGTCCCCACAAGCCCTTTCAAGATCCTGTATAAAGCTACGCGTCCAATATGCAACATCATGTATGCTCACATACTTGTGATGCTTCTCGTGACGCAACTGCTTCTCTGTTTCTGAATCTATCAATGTGTAGTCTATTTCTTCAGTCACTGCATCGATGTTCCACGGATTCACTCTAATGGTGCCACTTAAAGAAGGAGAACATCCGATGAACTCAGAGACAACAAGCATACTCTTCTTTGCAGCTGAAGGGTCAAGGCCTATAGTCTCGTTGAGTTTCAGATTGCCTTGTCTACAGTTTCGGACAGGGATCAAGGATTCACATCCTTTGTCATTTCTAATACGATTGTGCTATGACTTCATATCAAGAGACTGATTAGTCAAAATCTCTCGTATCTATAGGGATGCTAATTATCTAGCAGATTGATTAGCTAGCTATGTGTTTTCTTTAGAGTTGGGGTTGTATCTGTTTAATATTGTTGATTTATTGTATTTGGAGGATACAAATGGTGTATCTCATCCTACACACATTTAGATGGAGGTTTATTTTTTGAGTTTGTTTCAATAAAAGTAGAAGACGTTGTCTCCTACAATCGACCAAAAAAAACCATGAAAAATTTGGGTTTGGCCCGTTAAGTCCATTTTGAGTAGTTGCCTCACCCTCTTTATTTTTATTGGATCAGGCCCAACTATTTATGTTGTTCTACATGATATAATTGTCTTTATTGTATCTAAGACCACTTTGCCAGAATACTTTCATTTTCTCTTGCTTAGGAGATGTGTACCATTCCAACTTTCTCCTTGGCAAGGAGAGATCTACTCCACCCTCCTCCCTTCACAAGGAGAGAGATTTTCCACCTTCTCTCTTCACTATGAGAAATAGACCTTTCTAGGATTCACTTATGAGTAAGCTCTACAACATCTTTATTGTTTTGTCATCTTTCGTAGCGGTTTCTACAGAATCTGATGATGCAACTGGATTCATTTCATCGGATTTCTGAATTAGGAGTTGGTTTTTAATGTCACTTTTAAATGTGACTAGGTTACAACAATTCAGCCTGGCTGTAATTTTTCTTTAGACGCATTTGAGCATTGCTTTTAAACCGCTGTCATATGATGATTTATCTTTTTAATTTATAATTATGTTATGTTGTATGGTAGCAACGAAAGAGGATGTAACATTCCCTCGTGTTAATTGTAACATCCAAGTTTAATCTAATGAATTAAGAGTTTGCACAAAAAAACAAGATCACCTAAATCTATATAGAATATAATGTAAATTACTTTGCATAACTCTACCATTTGTTCTCTTCTTTTCTCATATGCATCACACTTATAGCCAGATGCATTTTTGCACACAGTAAGACACTTTCTAACTTGTAAGGCACTTTTACTTAGGTTTAAGTGTATAACCTCAACTATCTAGTAACTTTTTTACAAGCGTGATTTACAATATAAGAAACTTTTAAAATAAAACGCTTTAAGAATATGAGACACTTTATTAACTGTACAAACATTTTAATAACATCATGCCTTTGAACTGAAGACGTGGTTCAGTTTATACAAAGAGAGAGGAGATTTAGTTACATGGGATATGATCTATACGACTATACCGTAAGTTCAATAATATGATTGAAGATCGTGTTACCGAGAAGCAACCAATTAAGAAAAGCAATAATTGACGTAAGGAAAAAATAAAATATTGCAGTTGAGGAAATATGAAATTATTATCAATTTTGTCTTGAGACTTTTTCTGTTTCATCATTATTTACATTGAAATTATTGTCAGATTTGTTTTGATATGGTTAGTGAAATCTTGTACAAGTTTAAATTTTGAAAACAACCTAACATATAAACACCGTCATTTGTTTTATCTAAAGTATTAGATAAAGAGTTTTATTCAATCACTAAAGACAAAAGGTTTGGAATTTTGTTCTGATGAAAAGGAGTTTATTTTGTCATATTTGTTTGAAAAAATTGTCATAGATATTAGATATGATGAATTTGTTCATTAGATACTAAACATTCATTCTCTACTAGATGGACATCACAAAATTGGTTGGTATTTCAATGTCCATTCCATATTAAACATATTGTTTTTTTTTTCACAAACTTTCTTTTATAGATTACTTTACTCTCCAAAACTGGAGTATCATTTACAATATATTAAAACATGGCAACTATGGCTAGAGCCATTAGCTAAAACAACAACTACATCAAGGAAAATTAAAGGATATATAGAGGCAAAACAGATCACTCAAGCAGTTAAGAGCGTAGAGAAGTCCTCTAAACTCCACACCAATAACGTTAAAGGGTAAAATAAAGCCTTGGAAAGTAAAATGCACACTTAGTGGTCTAAGTTCCTTGATTAAACATATTGAGATGAACAAAAAAGGACTACAAACCATTTACACTTTGTTTCACCAGCTTCTGAGGGATAAGAACAGCTTTGCTTCACCATAGGATATGCTTCTCCTCATATAAGCAATCAATCTCTCCAATTAACCACCCCACAAATGTCTTTCTGCTACTTACTTCACACCAATTGTCACTAGTAGAGATTTGAGAATTAATTTGTGACATTTTTAACAAATCCATATATTTAGAAGCATAACACATCACAATATAGCTTAAATAGATTGAAGTCATTTTCTGATTCAATATAAATTGGTAGTAGTAGATGAAGGCTCGACTTGTGGAATTTTGATTGCGTGAAGGAAGCCATAACCATCTTTTATTCAATTTCTTCATTTTCTTGGTTTCTGGTATATACCAGTGAATACATCAATAGAAAATTCACGGATGGTACATCAAAAATTAGGGTAAAATGGCAGTAACAATAGAACAGATTATAATGGATAATATTTCACTCATATACGAGGTATTGTGGATAATTAGTTATGGTAACGTGAATAGGTACAAGGTTAGTATGGACAATATTTTATACATAAGATATTATGGATAATAAATTAATATTAACGTGGATAAGAGCATGATTATAGGGAGTTCTTCAAAGGAGACTCTAATAAAAAATAAACATTAAAATAAAGTAAAATAAGTAATGATTGTAGAGACAACTTCTAAAATAAGAGGTTTTAGAACCTGTCTCTATAACTAAATGAGATTTAATTGGTTGAAAAAAAAATCAAAATATATTAAACCAAAAGTAAGTAATAAAATACTACTTTAGAACTTTTAGTTGGGTTCTTCCATTAATCATGCTCTAAGTTCTCGTGGACAGTCTTTTGAAAATTTACATGATGAGTTAATAATGCTATTAACCACGTGGACAAGGTCTTTCAGTCAGCTACTGGTAGAGAGAATTTGCATCCTAAATGATTTTGACCCATTAGATTCCATCCTATATGGATTATGTTTTTTTTTGCTTTTTCTGTTCATTTTCATGCAATTTACAGTTGATTTATTGTATCAGTTGGAATTGCATCTATTACCAATATTCACACGGTGCATTTCTTTTATGATCATAATAATTGAGAAGGATCATTTATCGAATTGTCCACATGGTGCAGTACACACGATGCAGTCCATGTGAAGCCAATTACACAAAAAGACATTCATAGGGTGATTAATTGGAGAGATTGATGGCTTATAATGTTTTAGCATATCTTATGGTGAAGAAAAACTGTTCTTATTTCTCAGCAGCTTGTGAAACAAAGTGTAAATGGTTTATAGGTATTTTCTGTTCATCTCAATATGTATAATATGGAATGAACATTGAAATACCAACCAATTTTTTTATGTCCATCGTGCAGAGAATGAATGTTCAGTATATAACGGACAAATTCATCATATCCATGATAATTTTTTCAAACAAATATGACAAAGTAAACTCCTTTTCATCAGAACAAAATTCCAAACATTTTATGTTTATTGATTGAAGAAAAATCTTTTCTAATCTTTTGGATAAAACAAATCACAGTGTTTATAAATTAGGTTGTTTTAAAATTTAAACACGCAAAAGTTTTCAACAACCATATCAAAACAAAATGATAATAATTTAATTTTAAATTGATGAAATATTAGAGATCTAAAAAACTGATAATAATTTCGTATCTCATCACCCGACAATATTTTATTCTCTTCTCACGTCAATTATTGCTTTTTTATCCGGACGAACTAGCTCAACCGGCAGCACCCCAGACATTTGTTTGAAAGGTCATCGGTTCGAGTCTCGGGCGGAGAAGAATATTCATGGCCGTAAAAAGTATAGATAAATGCTGGCTTCGGGTCTTTGGGGTGGAATAGGACCTAAAGCCCAAACCACCTCCAAGTAATTCAAAAAAATAAAAATAAAAATAACAATAATAGTAATAAAATTATTGCTTTTCTTAATTGGTTGCTTCTCGGCCACATGATCATATTGAACCTACGGTATAGATCATGTCCCAGGTAACTAAATCTCCTATTTTTTTTTCTAAACTGATCAATGTCTTCGGTTCAAGGGCATGATGGTATTATTATTTTTTTACAGTTAATAAAGTAATCATATTCTTAAAATGTCTTGTTTGGAAATTTTAAAATTAGAAGTGTCTTATATTGTAAATCACTCATATTATATTCTCTCATCACGTGAATTCTTGTTTCCTTAATTGGTCGCATCTCGGTCACACGTTCTTCAATCATACTATTGAACATACCATGTAACTAAATATCCTATATTTTTTTCTAAACTGACCCACATATTCAGTTCAAGGGTATACACTTTAAGTGAGAAACCTTTCAGTAAATGCATTTTGTGCATGTGTGGGGTTGATACAAAAATAAATGGCAAAATTGCCTTCTCTCTCTTTCTTTCTCTCTCTCTAGTTTATCTTCTCCTTCAAAACTTGAATTCCATCTTTCAAAATTCCTTTGAATACTGAACTGAATCTATTTTTTTTTTTTTTTGTGAGATCCTTAAAACTGGATTAGTAGGCTAATGTATGGTGAACATCATATTGTGGATACCCACTTATAATATTGTAAGTTGTCACTAACTACATGAACTAATAATTATGGATATTATAGCGGATACAGTCACAATTATATCTTATCGCCTTTGCATCATTTCCCATATATATGGCTAACTCATATGTTGTGTATTCAGGGCGTGGAAACTGGGATGTGGACAAGGAAACATAGACCTTTGATGATAGAACGTGGATAATTGAATGTGGACAGTGAAACATAGACAATGGAATGTGGATGTGAATAAGAAAATATGAACAACTGATTTCATGAAAACACACATTCTTTTCACTTTTCATCTTCTTAACTACATTTTTGTAAAAGATATCTTATCGTTCTTTTTGGTGGACATGAACAATGCATAAGTGATACAAAATTGGTTTATATTTGTTGTCCTCTCCTATTAGTCATCAAAAGTTTGAATAAAATGTGATGTCGACGTGTTCGTGATATGATGGATGACACAAGATGTTCGATGGACGATTTTGCATATAACATATGTTCTGATTCAGTATTTAAAAAGTTTATTGAAGAGAATGATCTAAATTCATGGACATGTGTAAGTTTTATAGTTTTATTGAAGACACTGATCTAAATTCATGTGTAATATAAAAAATTAGCTAGTCATACATGAAACAAGTAGTTTAGTAAACATATGCAATAAACGAGTGAAAGTGTGTCCACAACTAATTGTACTGAAGCTATTTTGTACAAATGAAACTAAAAAAAAACCAGGCATATAGTCCATACAACTTCAGTTTTCTAATCATAGAAATGCCAATGTTCCTTTTTTTGAGAAACCAACCATCGAACACTTTATGGGCACTAATAAAAACAACAAATAAGAATAAAAATATAACGCCTAGCCGTCTCTACCAGTGGGCTCTACATCCGCTCACTCCTGTCCAACGGTCGGTGCGTTATTTTTAGAAAACTCGAGAGACTTATTTACTGACCCTACAATCATCACATGACCGTTCGCCGTGTTTTTTTTTCACTCACACAATTTTGCAAAGCACTTTCCCATATGTCACCCATCATTTGACTACTCCAGTTCAAACACGCTTAACCCTGGAGTTCTCTGTCAATGTGTGACTTAAACGAAAAATACATTTTGGTGACATATGTAGCCAAATCAATTCTCTTAAGTCTTTCCACAAAACCACTATATACCAAAAATCGGGATATTACAAAAAAAAAATTATTTTATAGAAGTAAAAGCTTGATCTGACACGAAATTGGGATTCTTTGGTGCTTTCTCCATTTTCATGGCCATTGGAGCAAAGAAAATTACAGAGTGGAGGGAGGAAGTGAAGAAACGACATCAATAGAAGAGGCAGATTAGGAATATATTGTGATGGAGAAGTGACAAATCCACTCTGGATGAAGATGAAGCGGAGCCAGCGGAAAAAGAAGGAAAAAGATAGGAATTGAGGATTTATAGATGCAGAGGTTCTCAAATCTATATAAAGAAAAATTTTCTCACTCCTCGTGCTGACACCTCATCACTAAAATAACAACATGCATTTTTTATTGTCACACATTAAAACAACATAATAACTATAAAAAAAAAAATGTTTCATATCAAAATATAATAACTATATGTAGTTTTCTATAATTTTCTCTTCTATTTTAATATCCATATCAAAAAAATCACAAACATCACCAAATCAAAAAATTAAGAAAACAAAAAATAATCACACGACAAACACACTATGTATGATATACGTGGAAAAAAAACAGAAGTCAATATCGACAAAAGTGAATGAAGGGTAACAAAATTAAAAAACGAAAAAAATAACAGGAGCCGAAAAGCAAAAAAAAAACACATTTAGAAAAACCGTAAAAATATAAAAAACCAAAACTGTGTATTTACTATTTTAAGCAGACCAATGATATTCAATAACATAAATAGTGAAAAACACATCAAATAATCATATTTTATATAAATAAAAATATATATCAAGTAACATAAAAAGAAAAACAAAGAGAAAGCAAAGACAAAAAAATTGTACTACAGCTAAATATAACAGTACAATATAAAAACACTTAAAAACTAAAAAAAATGATTGTGAAAGAAATAAAAAAAAAGCAAAGAAAAACCAAAAGAACAAACTATATAAGATTTTATAACAACTAGCCCGTAAAAACTAGTCACATCCCCGCGCATAGCACAGACCATTCCTATCATTTTGATACTATATAATAGTAAAAATATCCCTGAAACATATTGTTTGATGTTCATGGGTGTGTACACACTTTTTGATTGTCACACATTAAAAAAATGTATTGCTTAAAAATAATAAACAACGAAATGTTTCATATCAAGGCATAATAACAATACATAGTTTTTTTAGTTTTCTCTTTTATTTTACTGTCCACATCAAAAAAGTCACAAACACAACCATCATAAAATTAAGAAAACAAGAAATTCTATCTCACGGTAAACAAACAAGATATAGTATATTGGAGAAAAAAATGTAAGTCAATATGGACAACGACAATTCAAAGGTAACAAAAATTAAAAATCCAAAAAATGAAACAACTAAGATGGACCGAAAAGCAAAGAAACTTACATTTAGAAAAATGATAAAAATATAACAAAATCAAGACTGGGTATTTACTATTTTAAGCCGACCAATATTATTCAATAGATAACGAAAAAGAGCATATCAAATAACTAGATGTTAAATAAATAAAAATTATATGAAGTGACAATATAAAAATAATAATAAAAAGAAAGTAAAGACAAAAAATTGTATTATAATTAAAGAAAATAATATAATTTAAAAATGTTAAAAGAACTAAAGAAAAATTAATTATAAAACTAAAAAGAAAGAAAAACAAAAAAACAGAAAAAAACTATAAAAGATTTTATAACAAAATAATCCGTAAAAGTTTAGTCACATCCCCACGCGTAACACAGAACATTCCTAGTTAGGATATGAAGAAAAACAAAGAACGAAAAAGAAAATGTAGGAAGAGCAAAGAAGATGGAGTTTTTAGGAAGTGTATATTCGACTGTACCTATAAGTAGAGTGTGTCACAAGTTTCAAGTGTCTTTGATGTAATTATAATTTGGAAAAGTGCATATATGTGTAATGAACTCTAAATTGCCTTGTATTTTTAAAGTGTCTAATTTTAAAAGTTTAAACTTAAAAGTATCGAGTATTATAAGGGGCAGCTGGTACATTGGACCATTTTGAAACTTTATTTGTCAAGATGACATTCTCTTTTGTATTTGGGAATTCTCATTTTCAAAGCACGAGTCATTTTTGTGATTAAAATTTCAAAATAACCCATGTACCACAATTCCTTCGTATTATAAATCACTTTTTAATAAAAAAATCAATTTTTTTTTGTATAACAGTGTATATATATAATATATCTCTAAAAAGAAAAAACAAAGAGAATTTATATACTTGAAGAGAATTCCATGAGTTTATATTATTAAGTAAAAAAGAAATAAAAATCAAAAATTAATAATATAAATGATGATATTCCATTTATTTCATTGGAGCCAAAATCAATATTTGTTGAATGTATATTTTTTCCTGAGAGTGTTGAATTTACGTAAAATGGTTATAGGTTTGAAAAAATAACTTCAATATCAACCAAAATAAATATTTCCCAAATCATGCTTACAAATATGGAATGGTTTGGTTTGGAGAATTAAGAAGAGTAATCTTCGTTTGAATTCAAATGGACAATAGAGGAGAACGAGTAGGCTTTGATCAACCATGAGACATTGAAGCAGGTAGAGACGTCTTCGAATGCGGTGGAAACAATCACATAATGGTAAATACAAGATTCCAATTTTGATGAAGATTGCAATGAGAACATGATTTAGCATAGTTCAATTAAATATTACTTATATATATATATACTCTTCAAGAAAAGTAGTTTTGTCAAACAAAAAAAAGTAGTTATAACCTTTTAAATTTATTATCATGCGTTTAACTGTTTAAGCCAAATTTTCACTATAGGTTTTAACCTTTTTCATATTAAACTATATGTTTTAATTTTAACCTAAATAGCGGAGCATATATATCGGAAATATTCAAAATCATCACATATTTAATTTGTAAATGTGGGGTTTTATTCTAATTTCCATAAGATTAGGTGGCTTTAATTATATTATGAAACTGTACTATAATTTGGAATATTGGATCTACAAGGAAAAGTACGTAACAAATTCAGATAGAGATTTTATAAGGAAATATCTGCATCTAGCATCGGTAGGGAAAATATATTATACATCTAACACACAATAACGAAATCCATTAACGAATATATGTATATTCTTATTTTATTATATATATAAACATTCTTTCTTTGAACATCATTCCCCTCGAATCACTCTGCAAACGCCATGACACATACTATCATACTAATACTAGAATCGAATCCGTACGTCGGCGCGCGAGATATGATCAATATTTTTACAATGAAATATATAATTTTATGATTTTTTCTACTTTTGTGATATAATTAGAATTTATAAAATTATTAAAAGTAAAAAATTACGTAAAGTTGTGGTGTATATTATTTTGTAAGTTTTTTTATGGCCTGATTAGAAATTTAGAGAAAGAAAGTAGTTTTACAAAGCAAAAAAAAATATGACTTACATCAATGTGATTGAGAGACAAGTCAAGATTAATTTAAAAATAGAAAATTTAAGGTACTAATATTTATAAAAAATTTTAGCTTAATATATTCATATTTATTTAGATATTGGACTTAAGGAAAAAATTATTCTTTTTTCAAAGTAATGTTACCATTTAATTTTTTTTTATGAAACCTTTTCCAATAAAAAGAACTTGAAAACACTATCGTTAGTATCATAACATATAATTTAATTTAATAATAAATTAATCAGTTATTATGTCTTCATGTTTACACAAATTTGGAATATTTTTTAATTCGAATTCGTTTTCTAATTTAGAAAAGAGATAATCTTATAGTTTTGCAATTGTTAACAAAATCGTTTCTAATATCTTTTTTTTTAATTGTGGCTGGTGTAATTATTTTTATAATATTGATATCTAATCAATAAATTTGATTTAATTACAGAATCTCTGATATTAAATATATTGTAGGCAAATATTTTTGTAAAGTTCTGTTATGCCAAATCAGAATATACTTAATATTATTATTTTTAAATCGTTTCCAGTATCTTTTTTTGAATTGTAAATATTTTATGTAGTTTTAATATATGCTAAGAGCGGATAATATTTATTGTTGATTTTGTTTTTATATTTTCTATTTTGGAGAAATATATATTTTTGTAAGTCATAATTTGAGAAGTTTTGCTAATTTTATTTTGAATTGACTACAATAATATATAATTTATATTAATTTCATATTTATAGTATTATTATATAATATATCTATTGATTTATATATATATAGTTTTAACTATTTTAATGTATGAATATTATAGTTTGAGAAAATTGACAGACCCATTATATATAGATTTG